>PUFA01000618.1:0-149733 GCA_003508835.1 Eonycteris spelaea | reverse complement strand
CCTTTAGCTTCTTTTTGTCTGGGAAGCTCTTTCTCTGTCCTTCAACTCTAAATGATCACTTTGCTGGATAAAATATTCTTTAGAATCCTAGAATTTTCATCACTTTGAATATTTTGTGCTAAGGCCTTCTGTCTGCATAGTTTCTTTTGAGAAATCAGCTGCCAGTCTTATGGGAGCTCCCTTGTAGATAACTTAACTGCTTTTCTCTTGCTGCTTTTAAGATTCTTCTTTTGTATTTAACTGTTGGCATTTTAATTATGATGTGTCTTGGTGCGGCCTCTTTGGGTTCCTGATTTCTGGACTCTCTGAGCATCCTGGGGTTTTTATGTCTATTTTCTTCAACAGGGGAGGAACTTTCCATTATTATTTCTTCAAATATCTGTTCAACATTTGTTTACCCTCAGGTATCCTGATACATTATTTTACCTTTAATTGTGTCCCATAGCTCCTTAAATTATTATTATAGTCTTGGCTTATTTTGTCTTGCAGTTCTGATTGAGTGCCCTTGGTTTCCATCCTCTATATCAGTGGCGTGCCTCTTCTTTTTCACTTCTTTATCCCATTTAATATACTTCTCATCTCAGATCATATGTTCTTCATTTTTGACTGGTTCTCTTTTATAATTTCCAATTCCATTTTATTTTTTTTATCTCTTTGTTGAAGTTCTCACCGAATTTGTTTACCCTTCCCATAAGTTCATTGAACATCTTTATAACCAGTGTTTTGAACTCTGCATTTGTTAGATTGCTTGATTCCATTATTCCTGGTTCTCTGTTCTGTTCTCTAACACGGTTTCTGCCTCTTTGCATTCCCATTTTGGCTGCCCTTCTGTGAGTCTTTCTATGTACTAAGGAAAGCTTTTAAGTTTTCTGGTCTTAGTGTGGATTTGTGAAGTAGATGTCCAGTGGCACAATCCTGAGAGGGGTTCACCTGGGCCAAATTTACCCCCACCTATTAAGATTCAGCAAGCAATCCACAGATGCTGTGGTTATAGTTGCCTCAAAAGGCCATGCCAGAGACTGAGGCCAGTTGCCTCCAGTGTGAGTCTTGGTGCTGCTTAGCAAGGAGCACCTGACTTGCTGAGGCTACACCTTGGTGTGCCTTGGGTGGGGCTGTGAGTTGGGGTAGGTGGAATTTCGGGGAATCCTCTGGGTGGAGCAACCTCTATTATCCAGTTTGATGATGTCTGCTCTATGCCGGTGCTGAGTCCTCACACTGGAAGCAGGGAGGGTTCAACAGAGGAAGAGCGGATACCAGCGGCACTTCTGCTGGTTAAAGAGCTTCGCTGCGGCCCTCTGACAACTCAGTGTCGCCCTGTAAGTCTCTGTACAGCCAAACTGGCACTGGTGCTCAGAGCAAGCAGGTCCGTCACCATGAAAGTCCACTCGTGGATGCAGCCCCTTTAAGAGGCATCTGCAACTGCCGCTGCCATGGCCTTTGTCCCACTCAGCTGCTCGACCAGGCAGCCTCACGTCCTCTCCCCATCCTACTTTCTGCCATTGCAGGGTGATTTCTTAGATTTTTCCCTAGTTGTATGGTTTGTTCATCTATCTCCCAGGTGACTTTTTCTTGCTGTTTGCTCCTTGTTTCTGTCACAACTTTGATTTAGTTGCCAGAGGGATGAACAGAGCCTCTATCATCAATGCCATTTCCCCTCATCTGATTCCTTATAATCTTTTAAGTAAACAAGTTCATTGTGTCTGAATATGCTCAGCTCTTCTTAATGCATGAATAAGTGGAGCCTGATCCTCTAGTTTCCATAGGAAGACTCCCCCTTCAGCCAGTGACTGATACCTGTAATTTCCTTTACAAGACTGTCTTGGTTCTTGCCTTGAGTCTTGGAAGAAGTGGGCCAGACACCAAAGAAGAAGATATGAGTGTCTTCCCACCAGGGCAAAAGTAGAAAAAGTAAAGTTGTAAAAGTTTGTGGGTTTTTTTTTTTCCATATTATATCAGCTCCCCTTTCAGTGAGAGCCCACAGCTCATCTCTAATGTGCTCTTTCCAAATGTTTCACACATCATCTCCTCTAAGATGTTGGCTCCTAAGATGTTACCTATCCCAGGGATATTTAACCTGGAGAGGCTTCTTCCAAAAAGTGTACGTAGTATAAGTGTACCATCTTAAAAAAGGAAAGTCTGACTGCCAACATTGGTCTGTTCAACTTCTGATAAATCATTCTTCTTTTTCAATCTTGCTCTCATGGCCATCCTCATTTCACATGAAATCAGACACCTTCCAATCATTCAAGAGTGAAGGCATCTCATCCTACACTACGATCCACCATTTCCTTGAGATCATTGACTCTTTCCACACTACTAGGCTCAATGCCTTGTATCAGAGCTCTTCCTATGGAATGCACATTAAGAGAATAAAACAAGTATAAAGATAATCTTTACGAATGCTAATTTATAAATGCCTGATATTTGTCTCTATATTACTGGGGGAATCTGAACAAAGCAGTTCCCCAATTTTAAAGGTCCAGAGTTAACACTATCAGAATCTCTTCTTCTACTCCTGTGTACCTCCTTACATATATGTTACTCTTAACCTCAAATCATCCAACCTTGAGATACTTCCAGAATCTACATCTTTGCCCATACAGTAATCATCATTGTGGAAGAACCCTTTATTAGTTTGACCACTATAAAGCAGACTCCAAGATGCCATAATATATGTAAGAGATTTATAGAGTTCAGTGCCTGTGAAGAAAAAAAAAGGAAGGAAGCTAAGGCAGGAGCTATCAGGTCACAGTGCAAGTTCAACTTCTGTAAATAAGTGAGGGAAAGAAAGGGGATTGTGCAAGAAGAGTCTCAGATTGTGCAGTTCTAAGAAAGTTTTGGCCAAGTCAATAAGAAGTCTTCAAGCCAAAGTCACCTGTCAGAGGAGTCTCTTGTCTCACAGGAATGGGCCCACCTTAGTATTCTTGCCACACTCAGTCATTGGCTGGAAACTTCCCATTGGAAGTGTGGCCTCAGCTCAAATGCAATAATGGGTTCAGAGGGTCATCAGCTAGGGCCCTCTCTCAATTAAGTTCCCCAGCACAAGAGATCTAAGGGGCACATTTTCATGTCTGCCACAAAACTCCAATAATCATTCTGCTTAGTTCTTTGGAAAATCTTTATCTCCAGCTGCTACTCTGACTTAAGCACTGTAAGCAAATATTATTTCACCCATGTCAACCTTGTGGCTCACAGCAATTTGTTTGAATCAGTCATCTCTTTCCTCAAAACCTGGTTAGTTCCTCTCTGCCATCATTAAAAGCTACTAATCAATTTTTTTGTCATATGAGGACAAAGTGCAAAGCATCAGCTTCTTCTTCTCTGGGTTCATCTCTGTCTTTTCCAGTCATCTGAAAGACAGCCATCCTGATTGTTCTTTGTGACCCTAAGGTACTCTGTTTTCTTCCTCTTTATGTATTCTTTCTTCCTATTTTTATAATCTTTTCTTAATCTGGTTCCTTTCCTTCTGCTATCAGACATGTCTAAGTTCCTCCAATCTGGCATAAAACTTTACTATACCTCAGTCTGTCATCCAAATCATTTTCCCATCATTCCACACTCACTGACATTGCCTCACTCAGTATAGTATACTATAGTTTAGTACAAGCTCAAATGTGTGTGTAAGAACCGCCTATATGGTTAGTTAAAAGAGATTATTGGACTCCATTCCACCGAGTGTCTGCTTCAGTAGATCTAGGGTGGGGACTTAATAATGTGAGTTTCTAACAAGTTCCCAAGTGATGTTGATGATGCTGTTCCAGGAACCACACTTGAGAAACACTGGTATAGCAGTTAAAGAGTATGGCTTCTGGATTCAATATGCTCTAGTTCAAATTAGGGCTCTGACTCTTAAATTGTATGACATTAGACAAGTTTTCAGTTCCTCTATAAGTGTCCTCATCTGTAAATAGAGAGAATAATAGTGCCTACCTCATTAGGTTGTTGTGAAGATTACGTAATTTAATATACATAATTCTTAGGACACTGGCACATGCCTGGCACATAAAAGTGCCATAAATTGTTAGTTGTTGCTGTTTAATTGACCCAGAATGCTAGAGTCTGTAGGAATAATTCAACCCGTCCTTCACCAAATCAAAGTCAAAATTTGTATCACACCATCACTCTTACTATATATAGCACTTATTATTTTACTAAATACTTTTGTTTAGGTTGGTTCATGATTTTACCAGGCTAAATGTACTTTTTAAGCAAAACTGGAAATAGAAAACCAGTGTTTTTTAAATGTAAGATAGACTATCAAAACTATTAGAATAAAAAATATCCATGTGCCACCTCAAACTACCAGTAGTTTGGGCATCCCTCCTTGAAAGAGGACTGATTTCACTCATAAGCCTTCTTTTTCAAACAAGGAAACTGAGATCCATAGAAAAGCAGGTGCTCACTTATGATCACAGAAATTTGATGGTAGACCTGAGACCAAGTCTCATAGTCCCCTGGCCAGGATACTTTCCTTACTACCTCTTGGAATAAATACCCCACTACTCCTTCCTCCTGCCTTATGATGATTTTATAGCAACTCTATCTCTAATACTGAAGAGAATTAATTTTCAATGAAACTTTGTCAGTTAACCTGATTTTATAGGTGTTGTGACAGCATCTGTCACCATGTCATAGGGGTTTTGGCCATGGTTGATTGTTGCCCTAACAGCTTAGAATTGGAAGAGAAGCCGAATGTGCTGAATGCCAGATAATTAAGAGAAATGTGAAAAATGAATGCGGGCAAGAAAAAGAGTAACAGTTTGTTAACAGGGTGAGGTTGGCAGGCCAGTGACAAGAGACAACTGAAAAACAGATTCAGGGTACATTTGGAACTTGGACTTTAACAAAGTTAGGGGAAGAGGGGAGAAAAGCTGGGAAGAGAAAAGAGCCTCTGAATGATATATTGTTTCTTGTACGCTGTAGGCAGGCAAAGAAGAAGTATATTTTGCTACTGAGTCTCTTTATTGAACCATCAGTGCTTGCTCAAGCTCCTTTGACCCCCCCCCCCCCCCAAAATATCCTGGCTCTCAATTTGAGAAATGCTGCTCTACATTTTAGAGTTAGGAAAGTGTGGAGCACTAATACAGACCCTTTCCTTGGTCCAGTCCAAACAGCAAGCTATCAGAGCAGAATTTTGCAGACAGCTCTCTTCAGGAAGTAGTCCCCACTCCATCCTGGAGTGCCCTTCTTTTTATTTTTCCCTGTGAGACTCAGAGTGATTTGAGCAATCAGCAAAACCGTGGGTTCTTTGTAAGTGTGCTCTCAAGAGGGATAGAGCCTCATTAAGGCTTTCAACTTTTAGAAAACTTCCCTGGCAGATGGAGGGGATAGTTTATACAAACTTGGTCAGAGTTTGCTTATTCCCTGAGGAACCATTTACCATTGTTGCTTTCTTTTAATCACTAGAGTTAAAAAGTTCAGGATTTGTCCAGATAAGGTAAAGTAAACAAAATGCTTTACTCCACTGGTGGTTTCTCCAAGCTTAACTTTCCTTCTCCCCACTCCCTCCTATCTTTCCACCCCAGTTCTCATGATCCTTACATATAACACCTTGTGACCCCTCTTGAATTCTTCATAGTCCCTCAAGATAAGCAAAATTAATAGAAGTAGGTATATTCAGAGTGTCCACATCTATTGATACAAGATTTAGAAAAGTGTGTGAGCTGTATAAAATGGACATTCCATCCTCACATAAATGAGCATTTATCATGTATAATTGGTTGATTTCACCTTTGTTCTTCCTATTCAGGAACTAATTATTCCCCTTACATGATAGCAAATTAACACATCACGTTTTGGGGGATTTGGAGTGTGTTAATTTTAAATCAAACTACAAGAGTTTCCTGATGTCAACTACAACTGTTCAAGAGTGCTTTTGTTGAAACATTGCATCAAACATAGAGAAGATTATAGTTAAAATCATTTTCCTTAATTAAGCATGCCCATAGTATTATAGATAGTCCACTTAAATGCTCAGTAAAATCTTGATAGGCCAAAATTTTGCTATCTGAGATATTTGTGGCATTCTTCTTTTAGGAATAATCATATATGACAGGAAAATGATCTAAGAAGTCAGTGATATAGCCCAGAAAAAAAAAAGCTTCCAGGCAGTATCCTGGGATCCCTATTCATTTAGTCCATGTCCTATAGCTCGAACAACTACAGTCTCAAACAATAGAAAGTGATCAGACTGGAAAAGTAACTCAGAGGCCCACCTAGTCTTCAAATGACAAAGAAAGCTTTTCTGTCATGTCCACCTGACTCTATCTTATGAGAAAGGAAGTTTGCTTCTGACAATTTAGAAAGATCTGCATCAACAAAGGGTTTTTCCCCCTAAGGCCTCAATGAACCATACACTTATATAAACTTGCATAGCCCATACTCTAAGAGTCCCCATTACATAAAAGATTTGCTGTAATATCTAATTAATGTCTTAATAAATTAATGAGTTCTATGAAATACGAAGCCCACAGGTGCCACAAATCCTAGAACAAAATTCCCAAGGGCTGAGGAAGGGCTTGTGAATAAGACAGTGCCTTCACCAGCTTGGGAAAGAAGTGGCAGTTCTAGTTCTGCTTCAACCTGGCCTGAACTCCACGGGACCAGATGCTTCCTCTATTATTTGGTTCCTAAGCTTTTCCATGTAAATCGTTCAGTGTCTCAATACCTATGATAGTATCCATTTTCATTTCAACATATATTTCTTGACCACCTGGTTGGGGTCCCAGGATACAAAGATGAATAAGACATAGTCTTTGCCCTCAAGCACCTCATTTCTCGGTGACAGAAGGAAACCAAAATATTAACAACCACAATTCAGAGAGGTAAATGTTATTATAGAGGTATAAACATAATGCACTGTGAGAACTTTTGTTATTTAACAGAGAGGAAAAATAGCTATTAGGATGGTTATTTACTTTGCTTTTGGCCAATTTTTATTATTGGTTAAGATCACATTTATCTGAACTAGAAAAAAAAAAGAAACATAGTTAGTTTATTACTGTACCTTATAGGAATGTGCATTGATCAGCGTAAAACTTACAATTTTTTTTGGCCTGAGAATTCACATTTAGGCCTTTATTTACATATTACATAACATAACATTACTTTTGTGTATCTATCTCCCCTACTGTAATGTAATCTAAATGAGGCCAGGAACTTTTGTCTGTTTTGTTCACTGTTGTATCTGCAGAGCCTAGAACCAAGCCAGTAAACATGCAATAAATATTTGTTGAACAGATGAGTAAATATAGATAATTAAAATTATGATTAACGTAATGAAAGAAAATTAATGTGTATGGTTAGAGATTATAACAAGAGATATATGATGTAGGTCAGGTCATTGTGATAATGCTCTTTGAGGAAAAGACAGGTGAACAGAGACATGGGGAGTCAGCCAAGACAAGAGTGTTACCCTTCAGACAACAGAGAGCTTATATTTGGCAAACAAAAGTCCCTAGAAATCTGAAGATGTCTGGTTTTTAAGTGACTCACATCTGCAGTTTTTAAGTGACTCACATCCGCAGGCTACTCGTGTTAAGGAATAGTTTTGAAGTGGCAATTTTTTTTCTTGTTTAAAAACTTGTCTCAGTCTCCAAGCTCTACCTAAATTTTTGGGTTTAAAGCCAAGGAAGCAGAGTTCAGACCCAAGTTTCCCTCCTGCCTCACTCCCTATGTGGAATTTTGGATAAACATATCTCTGCATTTGGCTTCTTGAAACTCCTCCATGACCCCTTTGTAGCTGGCACCACAGCTCAGGGCACTTTCCTCCTTGCTTGCCTAGAAAGAGAGTGGGTCTGCCATCTAGAATCATCAAAACACCCTGCCATCCACTAAACAGTTTCATCCTGGCCTCTGGACAATGAGAATCGGGCAATGGCCAATTCCTTTGTCTGCAGTTTGCTGATTATCACACCCGGGGTGTGGGATTATACAGCCAGGACTGCTTTGCTCTGCTCTCATCAAAGCAGAATGAGCACAGATCCTGACAGGTCAAATCTTCCTCTAGACCTCAGAGGTTATTGTACAAAAGGCCAGGCTTAATCTCTGGCCAAGTGCATAATTCATTTATCTGCATGGTCATGAATTCTGGGCTCTCAGAGCAGGAAACATGGGCCATTATGACTGGTTCTACAGGCCCAGGGAGTCACTTAAACCCCGATTGTATTGTGAAGGGAGGGATTTTGGAGACAAAGGCCTCTGTCCTTAAGAGATTGAGCAGACTGGAAAGGGGAGCCTGTGCATATAAGGGAATGGCACTTTAGGGAGAGATTGACAACCTTGTCATCAATGCTCGTAAACTTCTCTAGAACATGTAAGTGATGACAAGGGGGTTGGAATAAATTATTTCATAGGCTCTAACCAAGAGGAGTTGAAAGAGGTAGAGTTCATCTCAGGATGTTATCCCAATGCACATCCACCACTTTGTAGTGGAGGGATGTTTTACACACCAAGAGTTGTTTTTTTTCATTTGATCCTTTCTC
This sequence comes from Eonycteris spelaea, assembly GCA_003508835.1. NCBI lineage: Eukaryota > Metazoa > Chordata > Mammalia > Chiroptera > Pteropodidae > Eonycteris > Eonycteris spelaea. Next base: position 141,250 of record PUFA01000618.1, on the reverse strand, counting down.
CGGGAGTTGTTGCTTCCAGCTATCAGAGCTCCTATACCACAACCCAAAAGATCTGAAATAAAATGGAGTCTCTACAGAGAGCAAATACTTAAAAGCTAATTGGAAACTGTTTGGAAATTTACAGTTTCCTGGCTTGGTCAGCTGGCTTTCTCTCTGATCCTCTGGACTTCCTGCTCAACAAAGATGGGAATTGGATATCATCTTGTGTTCCTGGAGTTTCATTTGCACAGTTCCATAGCCTAAGTGAGGTTGACTCATTGCAAAAAAAAAATGTAGTCTCAAATTTAGAGTAATTTGTATTTTGAAGTATTTCAAGTTCCGTGTCTTTCATGTCACTGCAACCCTTATGGAACTGTGTGCCAAAGAAGGTGTTTTAATCACAGATTGTATGTTATGCATATACTGCATAAGGGAGTAGGAAGAGAGGCAAATGGCACTGCAGAAGAATGCAGATAACAGGGCGCTGGTACCTACTCTCACCTCAAACAGGCACTTGACCTCTTTGTGTGGTGAAAAAATCCTGATGCCTCATTTTTCCTTTTCTCCCTATTCATTTTTGGATTGTGATGTGAGAGATGAGGAAATCCGAAGCCTGGATCTCCCCAGCCAATCCTGTTTGTGCCTACACTGACAATCATTCATCATTTCACTGAAGGTCTTTGAGTTCAGCCATCTATTTTTCTGGGCTTGGGTCAGGTATTAAATATATTATCAGTCATTAATACTCCCCCCAATACATTTATCAAATTAGTCTCCATAGAAAATTGGGTCCCTTGTGGAAATGGGCTGGAAGTATAAAGCTGGGGGTGACAGTATAGGAATATGCTTGCATAGGCTTTTACACTTTGACACCTGGTTTCCAAATCATCAGCAAGTACTAAAGATTCCTTGCTTCATGTACCTTATCATTGGTAAAACCATCAGAGGACTCCACATCCAAGTTCATCCCAAGCAGTTTGTTGCTTTGTTGTTTTCATTTAGCAAGTCTCTATTAAGCATTCACTCGAGCACCGTGCTAGGTCCTACAGAAAATATGGAAAACATTTCCACAGTCTTCCTTTGATGAACTTACTCTCTAGTTGTTAGAGATAAGTTAATAAAATCTGCAACATATGCATATAAGAACTGTCTGCTTAAGTGACATGAGTGCTCCAGATAGACTTTTGTAGTGATGTAACAGATGGATTAGTTAGTATAGGCTTCTTGATGGAGGTGGGACTTCTACCTAGAACCTTGATATATGGATAAAAATAGTACAGAGGAAAGAATGAAGAGGGCTCTCTGTGCAAAGAGAAGAGCATGAACCAAGGTCCAGAGGTGGGAATGAGTCCATTAATGTATACAGGGGACACATAAAAGAGATGAGGGTAGAAAAAAAGTTTCAGACCAAAGAATGAAGAGTAGAGGAATTTTGATTTGATCCTTTACAGCAATATTTTTAAAAACTTTTTGATCACACACTCCTATATCAGACAAATACCTTAGTGCACTTCCAATATATTATTTATAAACTCTATAATTATACTAATGTACTCAAACATTATAAAGGATGCACAAAAATTATAAAGGATGCACAAAAATTATAAAGGATGATGTAATAAACTTTGAATGTTCTAATATTTCCTGCTCACATCCCAAGTAGTCAGCTTGTGCTCCTCCTGGGTATCTGTACCTCCACTCTGGACACCACTGCTTTAGAGCAGTGGTTCCAAACCTTTTTGGCACCAGGAGCCAGTGTTTCTATGAGAATCTAATGCCTGATGATCTGAGGTAGAACTGAGGTGGTGATGTTAGTGCTGGGAGCAGCTACCAATACAGATAAAGCTTCGCTTGCTAACCTGCCACTCACCTCCTGCTGTGTGGCCCATTTCCTATCAGACCATGGACCAGTATTGGTCTGCAGCCCAGGGGTTGGGGACCCCTACTTTAGAGCATCGGTTAAACATTGTGAGAAGAGAACCCTTTAAGAATCTAATGAAAGCTATATATCCTCTCCTCTTCCCAAATATTTATACACAGATACTTAAAATTTTCATACAAGTAATTTCAAGGAGGATGGGGCAGGTTATGAACACTCTGAAGCCCATTCTTGGGCCCCAGTCTAAGAACCCCTTCTCTGGGTAGAGAAAGGCACTGAAGTCAATTTGAGTATCTTAGTGGCCTGTAGATTTTAATCTTTCAGGAAGTTGAATCTGGTCATCCATTGTGCATAAGATCAATTGGTTGCATCCAGGGTTGGGTGGGGGAGGGCAGATAGTACAGAGAAGAAAGGCAAGTTATATGATATTTCAAAACCTCAGACCTGAAATGCAGATGTAATGACAATGGCAGAAAGAGAACAGATGCAAATGATATTTTAAAAGGGAGCATGGTCAGATGAAAACTCTGAAGCCTCAAAATTTGGGATAGTGGAAGAAGGGCAGTGGTAATTGGAAATTATAAACTGGTTCAGATGACAGCCCAGCATCCCAAGAGAAATGGTCTGAGGGCTATGGGAAATGTAGATGAAGCTTGGGGGAATATTGGACAGGAAACACAGAATAGGGAGTTCAAACAATGGGAGTAGAGAAGCTATGAGAAGAGAGAGAATAACAATAATAAACACTTATGTACTAGGTAGGCCTGTTGTAAGCACTTTACGTAAGTTGATTCAGTTAATTCTTATGACAACCTCTGTGAGGCAAGTACTATTATTATCATCATTCCATTTTATAAATGGAAACTGAAGTAAAGCAGATTGCCTCAGGGTCACACAGCTATAAAGTATCAGAATAAGGAATTAAACACAAAGTCTCCATGATCTATGCCCTGAGCACTATGTCATGCTGCCTCTCAAGAGAGGGGTGGGGAGTGAGTTATAGGAACATGCACAAAGGGAAAAGAGAAGAGGAGGAGCAGAAGAAAGGACTAGCACCTAGTGAGCACCCACCATGGATCAGGTATTGTGCCACCACTCTAAATAATATAAGCAACAACAGCATCATAGTTAAACCACCAAGAACTTTCGATGTCCAAGGCACTGCAAGCACTTCATGGGGCATTGTGAATACATGTCATTTTAAATCACTCAGCACCCAAATACTTTTTTAGGTGAAAAGAATCCCCATTGTACAAATCTTGTTGTGGGGTGGGCGCCCCACCTATCACTGTGGAAGCCAAAAGAAGTCAGATATTCCTTTACCTGTTTCTGGTAGTTAGGGGGTGGGCATAAGACCTATTCTGGGCCAATAGAGCACTTTCCCTGCAACTATCAATCTGGAGCAATGAAAGCTGAGATGACTAATCAGAATTTAACCACAGTGGTAGTCAGTGGATATGGCTATGATACCCTGACCAGATTGCTTCCTGCTATCTAGGCTCCAAGCTCTCCTCTACCCTTTTATCTATTCTAGATTTTTCTATATCATAGATTGGCAAACTACAAATCTGGCCCACTGCTTCTTTTCTAAATAAAGGTTTATTGGCACACAGCCACACCCATGTATTTACTTATATTGTCTGGCTGCTTTTGTACTACAATGGCAGGTTTGAGTAGTTGCAACACAACATGGCCCACAAAGCCTAAAATATTTATTACCTGGCCTTTTACAGAAAAAGTTTGTCCATTCCTGCTTTATGTCCTTCCATTAAAATTTTTTCTTAATATATGCAGAGCTAATTTCTGTTGCTTGTAGCCAAGAACTGTAACAGACACAAATGGATAATCTCATCCAATCTTACAAGAACCTAGAACAGTAGGTGCTATTGTAACATAAAACTGAAGATAAGAAAAGCGAGATGCAGAGAGGTTGTCTGCCCCAGGATCACAGAGATAGTAGGTGGTGGCAACACAGTTGAAATTCCAACCCAGATCTATGTGACTCTATCACATATGAAAGAAATAAAGAAAATAGAGATGAAATGGTTAGTGGTCCTAGACATCTTTGAGATCCCAAAGGAAAAATGATTTCCCCCAGTTGTTTAGAGGTACCAAAATGATCAGTACCATGGAAATAGAGAAGAAAAAAGATATAGAGATAGTAGAAGCTTGGGTTTGATATGTTTCTCTCCTTCTTGGATGCTTCTATGCACTCTCTTAAATGTTGGTTTGAGACTGTTGAAAGGTTACACTGACCTCTAAATTCTCGGATATCCTGCCAGCCTTTTGCTTGCTGAGATATCTAGAATATATTTGCATTACAGCCCAGGACTATACTAGACTGTGGAATTTGAATTCCTTCTTTAGGTCACTGAGACCTCCACTGATCCAGCCAATAGTAAAACAAAGTACCACATTTTTCTTCTGCTAAAATGTGTACCTTTTGAAGGATAGTGTAAGGTTTTCTAACTAATCCTACAGATACATAGAAATATGTAGTCAGTGCCCTTTTTTGAGGTAGCTCATATGCAGATGACCACAAAAGCTTATTTTATAGGCAACCCTGTCTTCTCGATGTGGCTAAGACAATGATCACTTTCACAGGGAGCTCAGCAGTCTGGAACTTTTGCTAAATGTAGAAGACAATGGTCAATAAACCATAGACTTTCAAAAGGTTTGAGCGAATACATTTTTTTTCAGTCTTACCCACTAGGCCTGTAGTTCCTTCAGTGGGACTCCTGTAAATGCTTATAATAACATCATCTTCCTCCACTCAGCGTACCATTTAGTTGAGCTAATTAATGACTGGGTGGCTTAACCAACAGAAATTTATTGGCTAGAAATCCATAATAAGGGTTTCAGCGTGGTAGTGCTTCTGTAGGGAACTCTCTTCCGGCTTGCAAATGGCCACCTTCTCGCTGTGTCCTTATATGGTGGAGAGATAACTCTGGCATCTCCTTGACTTATAGGGGCACCAGTTGTTTGCAATTATGGCTCTATCTTATGACCTCATTTAACCTTAGTCACCTCCACAAACACCTTTTCCATAATACAGTCACATGGTGGGGGTGAGGGCTTCAACATATGAATTTTAGAGGAACACAATTCAGTCCATTGGACACCCTATTTAAATCAGACTCTCTGAGAATGAGACCCAGACAACAATAGCTGTTAAAGTTCCTCAGGTGGATTCTGATATGCAGCCAAGTCAAGAGCTACTAATTTAGAGCTTTCCTACTTGAACAGCAAATCACAGAACAGCAGCATCAATATCACCTCCAAGCTCATGAGAAATGCAAAATCTTAGGTCTTACCTCTGACTTACTTAATAAGAACCTGAAGAACTGTGTTTTAATAGGATCCCAGGTTATTCAAATGCACCCTACATTTTGAGAAGCACAAATTTAAGAGCATCTTACATGTTTCTACTCTAGAGAATCTTCCTCCTTCTTTATATAATCAAATACTTGCAACAATAACTATATGAACTCTTTACATACTATTGGATTATTTCCAATACCAGGTTTCACTGTGAAGCCTTCTGACATTTGCTTGATGATACAGAGTACTGAGGTGGTGTGTTGGGGTCTGATCACTTACTCGGGTGCCATGTACCGTGTTGGGTAACTGCCAGGCAGTGAGTGAAGTGACTGGTTTTAAGTTCTCTTCTGAAAACTAGGGTACAGTCCCCTTTTCTTCTTCTCTCGTGATTTGCTTTTGAATTGGTTTCACACAGAATTATCTTCTCTCAAAACATTTGCAGCTTCTTGGTCAGGCTAAGGATTTCACTCAAATAGGTTGCTTAGCTTTTATAATTGCCCAAGTATTTGTTTATTAAAGTTTACCACTAACCCAATCTAGATGTTTCCTATAAGGACTGCTCATGCTGTTCATACATAGCTGTTTTCATTGTTTCCATATAAATGAACCTCATTGGTCTTGTTACAATGTAGTTGTTAATTGCATGGTGGTAAGTGGTTCTCTATGGCTCTCTGGACTATAGGTTTTCTTTGTTGTAATAGTGCATTTACTAGTTTCATTTGGGGAAGATGAAAAAGTTTTGGAGATGGATGGTCATGATGGTTGCACAACCACATAAATGTGCTTAATGTCACAGAATTGTAACACTTAAAATCAGTTAAAATGGTAAATTTTATGTTATGCATTTTTATCACACTTTAATGCACTTTACTAAATGTGATGATGTACCCTGGTTTAGAGCAGTAAAAGGGCATTAGTATAAAAACTGATTAAATCTGAATAAAGTGTGGAGTTTCATTAATAGTATCATAGCAATTTTAATTTCTTAGTTTTAATGTACAATAGTTATGTAATATGATAAACATTAGTGGAAACCAGGTGATGGGGTGCAGAGTATATGGTAAATCTAAGATTATTCCAAAATAAAAAGTTTATTAAAAAGAAAATTGATTCCATTATGACCTATCATTTTAGAAAGGAGGTAGGAATGAGCAGTAGAACAATCTGACAGAAGACAAGAGCTAGAACCCTTTTCTTCAGAGCTTCTACGATGAGACCCTTAGAAATGATAGCAGTTAAAGTGCAACAGAGCACCCTCACCATGATATGATACTTTGAAAATGACTTGAACCAGATGGTGCTTTTATTTCCGGGTTTATATGGAAGGGGAGAAAGAGAGAGAGAGAGAGAGAGAGAGAGAGAGAGAGAGAGAGAGAGAAGAGAGCACTAGAACGAGTGCTACCTTAAAATGAATTGTAACAGTACTATTTACTAAATGTCAGTCGGCATAGTGCTTAAGAGTGCAGAAGCTTGTTTTTGAATAGTGCTTTTCCTACTTCCAAATGTATGACTATGAGTAGTAATTTAAACCTCTTTGCCTCATTTTCCTTATGTAAAAGTGTGGTTTGATAATTGTACCTCCTTTATAAGACTTTTTCTGAGCATTAAATGAGACCATCTTTATGAGGTGATTAGCACAGGCTTGACATATAGTAAACTCTAGATATTATTATTATGTGCATGTATTATAAGTGTTTTATACATTTGTTACTTGTAAATATTGTATGTCTCATTTTTTATTTTTACTCTCAAATTCTATATTCTATGTTATATATACCACATGCCCCAATATATATACAGCACAAAGAATTTTTTCAAAGTTAACACACCCATGTAATCAACAACCATATTACAATATAGAATATTAGCATCAACCCCAGAAGTCTTCCATATGTCCCCTCTCAATTATTACCCACTATAATTAACTCCATTTGTTTGTTTCTATTCACTTTCAGGGATTCTTCTTCCTCCATCTTTCATAATTTAACATAATTTAGGGGGTATTTAAAACGTTAACATGGTTCAAAAGTCAAAATTGTACATTAGTTAGTAATCGGTTTTTTCCTTTTTCCCTCTCTTTTCTCCAATATCTAATTTGAAGTAACATGGCCATTTATTTTTAAATAAGAATCCCATGGCACTTTTGTCAGAAATTTACACGGATGGTAATTAAGTCCCTTTTAAGTTCAACTGATATTAACTGAGGACACACTATGGCAAAGTATAGTAGTGGAAAGAAAGTGAACCAAAGGCCTGTCTCTAGATGCTACAAGCTCAATTAGGGAAACAGGCCCTTTGACATAGAATCCTAATTCAGTGCACACTCTGAATATAATAATGGAAGTACAAAGTTCTGTATGTAAACTTACCAAAGGAACAACAAAAAGAAAAACTTAACATCTTCTTTGTTAATAATTCATCTAACAAAAAGTATATTGGACATTTTACAGATAAAATTTTGAATTCTACTAATAGACATAAAATAACTAAATAAATGGTGAAATATACCATGTTTGTGGATCGGATGGCTTATCATTGTAAAGATGTCAATTTTTCCCAAATCTATTCATCCAATGTCATTCCAATGAAAACACCAGCAGACTATTTTAAGGAACTCAAAAAACTTATTCTAAAATGTATAAGAAGAATAAATGCCTATGAATATCTAAATCAATTTTTAAAAAGAACAGAGAGAGGCTTGCCCTTCTACAGTTAGAGACATGCTGCAAAGATGTTATCATCATCATCATCATCATCATCATCATCATCATCATTATCATTATCATCAACTGTAAGACTGGCATAGTAAAGGCGAATAAACCAATGTAATGGAATATAATGCTCAGAAACATGATAAGATCAATGCAACCTCACAGTAAGAGAATAATGGGTTGTTTGGTATTAGAAAGAGGATCACTATGTGACACAGCTTCTCAATCAGTCTATCACATTGCAAAACACAAATGGATTATAGGGGTGCAGAGCTCTTGATGATTTGCCCCTTAGGATGGTCAGGAGGAATCTAAAGTGTCCAGAGCTCCTAAGCTGGTGGCCGGCATCTCTGGCTATGAGCAGCTGCATCAGATTACCACATTAAATTGAGAACATACTATCATATTCTCTCTGTGCTATGACATGGAAAAAATGAGAAGCACTGCTATATGAAGAAAAATAAAGTTTGACAGCTACCACATAGCACGTTAAAAGGTGACCTCCAGGTAAATTAAAAGCCTAAATACAAAAGGTAAAACTATAAAATGGTGTAAGGCTTCATGAATTTTCTACATCAAGCTTAAGGATTTCAATTCAGTGAGAGGATGCCATAGATAAAGTTAACAGACAGTTGATAGACTAGAAGATATTTGCAGTGTCTAAACTGGACAATGCATTGTACCTAGAATGTCCAAGGAACTCTGGTAAATTAACAAGGAAAAGGAAGAAAATACAATTAGAAAAAAATGGGCAAGTATATTCACAGAATGGACAACTCACAGAAGGGAACTGGGTTGGGTTACAAGCATATGAAAGAGATAATCAATCTTATTAGTGTTCAGAGAAATGCAAATTAAAAATAGCGAGATTACCACATTTATACTCATCAATTGACAAAAATTAAAAAAGTCAGATAAGAGAATAAGTCAATAATATTTTTAATAATTATGTTATGTGGTGTCAGAAGAATACTGGATTAAGTCGGTGATCGCTTTATTAGTTATGTAAATGTCTAAATTACTTACGTTGTACATTCTGAAACTAAGCAAATATTGTATGCCCTGGAAACCATTTGGTTGGAAGCCAGCTGGTAAAAAGAATACAGGATGAATTTAAGTGTTAGCTAAGTAGACCATTATGCCTGAATTCTAGAGCAGATAGGACTGTTTAGTGGAAAATAAGGCCTGCAAAGAACAGGTGTTTGCTGAAGTGGTAAAGGCTTTCAAATGGCTTGGTTAAGGAGTAACGGGCTTATTTAGAAATAATAGGGCGTGATTTACAGTTTTTGAGCAGCAGGGGCAATAGGATCACAGATCTGGGAAAGAATACTGCAGGATGTTAGACAGATTGCAGCAATGTTTGACTGGACATAGAGATGATCCCCAGAGGCTGTTTTCATTATCCAGAATAATGGCTAATGAGGGACTGAGCTGTTTCTGTTGTTGGTCCCTAGGGACCAGTAATGCCCTGAGGAAATTGGCAGAACCTGAGAAATAAATTATAGTGGTATCTCATTTTTATAGAGGAAGTGGAAGAAGTTATAGAAGGTGGATGAAATCAAGAGAGGAGCAAGACCCTTTGGGCAGAATGGAAGGGGCCAATGAAGAGGCTTGTGAGAGGATAAAAGACTGAAGAACCCATAGTATGGTGAAATGAAGGCTAAGGAGGGGGTTTCAGAAGGGAAAAGAGTATTCAGCAATGATGAATGATGCAAAGGTCTGTGGGACTGGAATTTAGCAGAATTCACTGGTTACTTTCTGGAGAACACTTCTAAGAGAGAGGAGTAGGTAGGTCCAGATTTCCAGGGGTTGGGGAAAGTGGTAGCAGAGGAAGTCGAGGGAGTGAGTGTTGACTAGAATATCAATAAGTTTGCTCTGGAAGGGTAGTGGAGAGATGTGGTGGTCAGTTGTGGGAATAGTAGTCAGGGTGTCAGAGGACTGATGTTTGTTTTACATTTTAGTATTAGGCAGACCAAGAGTATGTTTTCAAGACCAAGGGAAAACAATCAGCCAAGAAGATATGAGAAAGTAGAAGAGTTACTAGACTAAGGTCCCAAGGGTTAGGAGAATGCCTCTGAGCTTCTGGAGCAGCCTACCTGGCAAGGCTCATTGAAAGCTAGCCTTGCTGTACCTTGATTTACACCTTTCCCCTAATTAAGCTCTTTCATGTTGCCCTTGGGAGATCTTCCCTCTCCAGATGGACTTACTAGAGCTTCCTTCCCCTCAACCCCATCATGCCCTCCTCACTTAATTTTTTCCTTCTCCAGGGTTCTGGAGACTGGTTGAAACTGGACTACACAACAGATCCCTCTTTGTCAGTCAAGTCAAGAGGAACAATTAGCTGTTAGATTTTAGGGCCAAAGGACCTGAAGCACTCAAAGTCTTGAAGGGGAAAGTACTTGAATGTTTGTTCACACCACTCAGCTGTAGGGGTCAATAGTTTGCTACTCTTGGCTATGGCAGGCTTCATTGGGGACTTTATCTCTACAGAATTATCCATTAACATTTTCTGAAAGATTTACCAGCCCCAGATCTAGAAGCTTTTAAAATCCTCATAAAAGCAGAGAATTAAAAAAAAAAATAGTCATCAATAGAGACAAGCAGGGCATGGGGCCTCTTGCCCAGTTAACCTCCCAAACCAGGCCCTGGCTCGACTGGCAAACTCCCCTTCATCTCTTTTCTCCTCCAGGTCCTAGTGTTTGGGCTCATTTTGCTTCCTTTTCCAGCTGATACTTCCCCCCTTTCTACCTTCTCACCTGGATTCCTCTCAGAATAGTTTCCTGATTTATCCTTTGCTCTGCTTTTTCTAGGAGCCAGATAATTGTTTTAAGTTGTTTAAACTGCTTTTGCTATTACTATCTCTAAGAAAACAATTAGGCCAAGTAAGATATAACAAAATTGTAAATGACACTATGGAAATGAGGAAGGCACAGAGGACCAAGAACTGACAAAACATGAATTTTCAATGAGCTGTGAACATGTGAGCTACCTACTTCCCTCCCCACACACGTCATTGACTCTGCCCAGGGAGTTGGCATCAGCCTAAACCATCTCCCTTTGAGTTGGATGCTAGACCCAGCTACAAGGTCTTTTAGTCTGAGGTAGATGTGCCTGATGTTGTTAACAGTCTGATGAATTTTCTCCATGTGTGGATTTCCAGGTTGCTCTCTCTGGCTCTAGATTTGTCTTGACAGAGTTGACTCATACTAAATGCTGCATATAATTCATATCTATAACTAGTCAGACTTCACACTTTGAGCACTCAAATTTTCTAGTAAATTATTTGTTTATCGGGAATTGCTAGTTCCCCTCTGGCTCTTTCTCTAGCCAGGACCCCAACATCAACTATGTCAACAATGTTCTCATGTCCTTCTATTGAATCTATCCCTCTCCCTCACCCCAGTCCTCACTCCCAGTACTTCTGATGTATGTGCTGGTGCCCAACTCTGGAAAACCCCACCATCTGTTTTGCTTGCTCCTGTACCTGAGCTTCCAAGTACTGTTTGGGGAAGCTTCCCACAGACATGTTCTCTAGTTTCCATGGAACTTCCAGGGCTGCTTGTCAGCCCTTCACACTTTCCTAACAATTAACTCCCTGCCATGTTCCACAGCAAGGGTCCCCAACTCCCAGGCTGTAGACTGGTACAGGCTGTGGCCTGTTAGGAACCAGGCCATGCAGCAAGAGATGAGCAGTGGGCTAGTGAGCAAAATGTCATCTGTATTTGCAGCCACTCCCCAGCACTAGCATCACCACCTCAGCTCTACCTCAGATCATCAGGCATTAGATTCTCATAGGAGCACTGGTCCCTGGTGCCAAAAATTGGAGACTGGTGCTCTAAAGGAAGGGCAAAAGGAAAAGTGTTTTGAAGCTTCTTAAGTATTCTGTCATCATAAGTTTCTTTCTTACCATGTATTTCATGACTAGGAGAGAGACCCCCAGCTACTTAGGCCAGAGTCTGTTAAACTCTTACATCCCATCTACCCTGGCCCCATAGCTAAGATGGGAATTCCAGTTGGAAAGGACTAATTGTAAAATTTAAGCTGCCTAATTCCTAGGCTGGAGGTCAGGGATCTCTGCTCCCCTTTCCCTTTTCCACAAGGGGTATGTCAGGATAGCAACAAAGTTTTTTTTAATCTCATTAAGCTAATGAGACTTGAAAATACCTTCTCGTAAATGCCCAAGTGTACGTTTGATTCTGTATTTTCATTCATTCCACAGTTACACTTTGCCCTACAATTATGTTTTATCTGTCTACAACGCATTAGACACTGCATCTCCAGAGATACTGTGGTGAACAAAGTTAATTTAGCTACCTGACCTCTCATACCTTCCAGTCTAGTGAGAGAAACAGGTGCTGAACATACCCTAAATGGCCCCCAGGAATCTCTTTTAAGGAAAACCCTTCATCTTCCACCTAAGACTCTTTCCTGTATGCTTCCTCATGTCAGTCAAGAGATCCACTCAGTTGCCCAATCAAGAAACTTGGGAGTCATCCTTCATACCACACTTTATCCATCAGTTTCAATACAGTACCAAGTCTTGTCAGTTTTAGCCTCTGAGATATCTCTCAGATCCATCTTCTCCCTGTCTCCACTGCCATGAATCAAGTCCAGGTCATTGTCATTTCTCTTTGCAGTGATCACAACCTCCTCACTGTGTTCCCTGTCTCTGGTTTTTCTGCCCCATTTACTCCATTACTCTTGTGATATGTCTAGAGTTGATACTGTATGAACTTGGGTAAGTCCCTTTCCCTTTCTGGGCTTCAGCTTCTCTAACCTGAACTAAATGATTTCCTGTCTTATCCAGCTCTCTTTTCCATGGTTCTGTGATCAGAATGTTCTTGATTATACTCTCATGCAGCTATCTAGTCTTTCAAAAAATATGTAGAAAGACTGGCTTCTCAATGTATATATTCATAGATTAATTTTTCCATTTATTTAGCAAACATTTACTGAGCATCCACTGTGTACTAAGCATTATAGGTAGCACGGATAATTCAGTGGGGAGTAAGACATAGGCCTTGTCTTCAAGGAGCTCAATCTGTTCTGGGTTATGGATACAAACAGGAAACATAGTCCATACTCTGGGGCAGGGGTAATCATGAAAGGCTCCCTGGCTCCCTAGAGGAGTTGGTATCTTGATTGGAGCCTGAATGATAAACAGGAGCTATCCAGGAGAGCAGAGACATGTACAAAGGCCCTGGGTCAGAACGCTAAGAGAGAGTAAAGCAAGGATGGAGGATGGTAGACCAAATGGGAGACTGTGACAACACTCTAGGGAGAAATGAGGAAGACCATGAACTAAAACCATAAGGATAGAGATAAATGGACAGGTTTTAGTTATATTTTGGAGGTGGAATTGATAGTTCTTGCTGCTAGATTGAATGTGGAAGATGAAAGAAAGACAGAGGTCATGGAAGGCCCTTGGATTTCTGGCTTGGTCAACTTTATGGATGGACTGCCATTTACTGAGTTCCTTTAACTCAAGAGGAAGAAGCTGCTTTGGGGAATGGGGTTGGGGAAAAGATGATGAGCTCAGTTTGATCATTTGACTTTGAGTTGGAATATCCAGGTGGAGAGGTCCAGTAAGCCATTTGCTGTAAGACCTGGTATGCTGAGAGAAATCTGGGCTGCAGGTTCCAATTTGGAAATCATTAACACATAGATGAGGTCTCTTGAGGAGAATAGAGAGACAGATAACTCTCATTTCTAGACTCACATCTCTGCATATCCCACTTAAAAGGAGCATTAAGCACCCAAGCATAATTTCACCATTTTTATCATAAATGATACCTAAAGAAGAAAAGGAACTGATATTTTATGCTATCTGTCAAGTATTCATTAACTCACTTAAATGCTCACAATAACTCTACACCAAAGCTCCTAGCCCTAGAGTGGTTAAGTCACTTGCCCAAGTTCACATAACTATTAAATGGCTGTAAAGAGATTTGACTCCAGGTCTGTCTGACTCCAGAGCCTGCACCATGATACCACCTAACAGCAGTGCACCGCATCCTGCAATGTAGCTGTATCCTTAGGAAAGCCTGTACACACCCCTTGTCCCTTTTATGCTTCATAAACAGCATTTGCATCTCCTAGCTTAATGATTTGCTCTCCATTAAAATACAAATCCTCTGGGGAGAGGTAAAGCTCTAAGTTGTTGTCAGACATTTATGCCTCAGTGGGAATGAGTTTCATATTCTTCCTTAGGAACAAATTTTAATTTTATAGGGAAGGACACTGGAACCTTGAGGTAGGTATAAAAAAGCAGGAAAGGGCCTTATAATGAAAAACCAACCCCTTCTCAGTTTTACAGTCCTACTTAGTTTGAGGCATATTCTTTTCAGTTTCTTAGATGCTATTTCTGCATGTGTGTACTACTTCATATGCAGACCCATTTCTGTGTTTGTTACCCCAGTTATCTGGGTCTGGAGCTATGATGCGGTTGGATATAATACTTTAAACTACATACTGACCCCAACCCACTGTGGTCAGCAGAAGACAGCCAGACTAGGGTGCAGTTGTGAACCTGCAATTCCTGGCCTTAGGAACCAGTCTTAGCTCATTCTCTTGAGAAATAGACCCTGATGTGCATATTTAAAATCCTGAGCAGATGGAGCAGGAGACCATGTTGGAAAGACTTGGAGGAGTCCCTTCTGCCCTGTTTGGGTCTATTTGCCAAAATAAATGACAAGTATCAGAGTAAGGCATGCATTCAAGCACACTGAAATTCTGCTAGCAGTCCAAACAGTGATGATGTTTCAGATTGCTCTGTGAAATGCTCATAGTTAGGAAGAGAGAATAATGTGTGAGCATCTGGCTACTTCAGCCTACTGATGGGACAGTTTCAGGGGCAGACCTGGGGTTAGGGGGACAGCCTCAAAAACCTCCTAGGACATCTGCCACTGGCAAAAAGGGAAAGAGTCACACACTGGCAACAGGTGGTCTGGTTTGAACCTTGCAACGTCCTCAGTAGCTATGTGACCTAAACACGTCCTTCCCCTTCTCTTGGCTTCCTATTTACCTCATGTATAAATGGAATGTTCTCTAAGGGCCCTTTTTATTCAAACATTCTGTGACTTTCAGACACAGGTCTGATTTCTTTTTCTTTGATTGAGAGAGGCCCGTCCATTTACCTGCTTATGTGTAGCCTTTATATTCATTCTCACACTGGCCTCTGCTGGCTATTATGAAAAGTGCCTCCCATAACTTCTTCGGAGAAAACCCCACCCCCAAAACAGTTCACTGATTAAATATTAGGCTTCAGCAGTCCATTGGTCACTGTGACAGAAACCCTGTGCATTGGAGACACAGAAAAAGATCATACAGCTACAAGCATAGCCTACACATATCTAGAGATGGCTGACAAAATAACTAACAAAGAAATGTCTCTTTTTTTCTTTGCTATCTTCATTTGTTTGCAGTGCTCTGTACCACTATGTGAAAGGACCTCAGCTAGGTGGGAAGGCCCCTTGTTTTATATCCTATGACTGCAGACTCCAGAAAGGCCTGACACCATGCTGAGCAGGCAGTTCTGAGCAGTGCCTCAGAGGCCTTGAAACATCCCACAGGCCCTTATTCTGGCCCTTAGGTAACTCTGAGCAATTTCTAGCTGGGGCCAGGCCAGAAATGCATGTTCCTTTGAGGGGTGTCATTGCAAATGGCTTTTTGTAAAAAGTTTAGAATATTAGGAATTCATGAGAAAACTCATGAATTAGGAATTCATGAGTTTTTCAAGACTTACTTTTAGCTCTCTGGCTGGAACAGAGGAGTTGGCTATGTGACTGTGGCAAAAATCAACATGCCTACCCTGCCAAGAGAAAGGGAGCAGGACATGGAACCCTGCCTTTTCTGGATAGAATCATATTTCATGTTAATTCCAGCCCTAGGATTGCCTTACTTCTTAGTTTCCTTGCCTACTCTTGCTGAGCATCTGCTCACGAAGGCAAGAGGCCCAAGCTGGAGTATGCCAGCCTATGTTCCCCTGCCATGCACTGCTCAGGCTCTAGTGGTGTGAACAAGATGGGAATTGAGTCACACCACAATCTGCTGTCTCAGTAGCTGTTCAATGGTTTATCATGCTCTCCATCTCTCCTTCCCTGATGCAGCAAAACTTTGAACAGAGCTCAGATTAGATCAGGTATTCAGTGCCCTTACTGCATCCTCTCTGCTAGTAATAACATGGCCTTGGCAAGCCTGTCCTGCTCGCATCCTCCCACCAAGCAGTCTCCTCTTTCCCCAACAGCCGGTTCTTATCTGTCTCTCTTGTTCCTGCTTCAGGCAGGCTCCCCTGGCTTCATTGTGACACACACATGTTCTTCTGAATGCTGGTTGATGAGTTTCAGCCCTGAAACACTGCCTTCCTCCCATCCCTCCTCTGTCCCCAAACCTCTAAGAGTTCCCTATTTCCTACCACATAAAGTCTTCAACTTTCCTGCCTTGCTTTCAGGCCCACTTCAGTTGGGATCTACTCAGCCTTTGCAGTGTGGTTCATGACCCTCCCCAGCCATGTACAGAATGTAAGCATTCCACAAGCTCGCCATGGCCAATCCTTCCTTTATGTTCCCGCACCACTTATGCTGTGTTCCGGACTTATACTGTTTGCTGTGGTTTTATGTACATTACTCTTGAAAGCTAGGCCCACATTTTAGACTTCTGTGAATTCTCAACAGCACCTAGCACAACTTTTTTTAAAGTATTGCTCTTTATTCTTGTTAGTTTCACATACATGTGTATGAAAAATTCACCAGAGTAATAAATAACAGAGTCATCATAAACACAATTTTAACAACAAGAACTAAGAGCATAAAAAGTAAAAGGTCAACTTTCACCCCATCATCTCCAGAAATATTCTCATGAAATAGTCTGCAGCCTAGCATCCTTTGTAATCTGTGTGCATGTTGGGCGTCAAAAAAGGTTGAGTGGTAGGTGGTACCTCCCACCCAGAGAATTACATCTCCTTGGAAAAAGCATCTTTTCCTTTTCTGCAAGAGTCCTAGGTATTCAGGGGCCTAGGACTGACCCTGTAAATTGTACTCTAATGGCCCTGTACAGCTGGTGATCACTTGTATCTCCAGGATACGATTCTAGCCACTGCGTAAAGCATCTCTCCTATTTTCCACCTTTTAAAAAGTAAAACTTGAAGGTGAATATTAAAGGGCATGTTTAATAGGCTTTTCTCAGAGTTTTCACAGATCTACAGAAATTGCAGTCAGTAAAGAAGCTGAGAGGTGAAGATGGGAAGCATTTATGAAAATGGCTTTCTACCTGATGTGGTGTTGTGTTCTCTGAGAGGCAATGAACATTACTAATGGTTTTCACTTTTCTGCCAAGAAAATTCAGTCCCTGCTGGCATTTGTTCTAAATGATAGACTAGCCCGCCTGTGTTGCACCACTGCGGTTAATTCTCTGTCTCAGTCAGCTTTAAAATGTCAGCCCGAACTCTCAGACGTAATTGTTACAGACACTTTATAACCAGAGTGTTCAAAACCCTCAGGGTGCTTTCTCTTGCTATCATAATTGATACATAATGGATGTTCTAAGGCTCCTTTGATTTTACCCCTTCAACACCTGTATAGTTGGCAAGGGTAAAGGGAAGGAGAGAACTAGGGAGGAACAATTAAAAAAATTGTGTGTATATGCATGTTTGTGTGTTTTTTCCCTGTGAGCATCTGTTTCTAGTAATGGGGCACCAAGGGCTGTCAACCAAAGATAAGCTCTAACAGGTTGGTCAACCCATGGGTTACGGGGTTCTTCCCTTTCTGGACCCTGGAAGCAGCCTTCTTTAGGCACAACCATTTCTGGACTTCACTGCAAGCATGTGGTTGCCATTTGGATGTGAGTTATAAAATGTCATGATGCTCTCCAGCATTCTGTTCTTTCACTATTTTGACAGTCTGATAGATGGCCTGGAATTAACTAGAAAGAGGACGATGTTATCCAACCTGAATAACTAATCTCCTAAGAAGTACAAAGTTGAAGGATCTTGGTGCACATAAATCTTATCAAATGTGCTTGTAAAATATGTTCTATCCAAATAAGTTTAGAGCCCCTAAAATAGCTTTTTCTGATCTATGTCTGGAACTTTGGCATGCTCCACAGATCTCTAAGCCAAAATTATTTAGTGAAGTGATGGCAGTGTTCTCTTTGTACATGGGAAAATGGGAAATGTTGATGTTAAGTCCTCTGTTAACTAATTGCACTCCTTCTGTCCATCTTAGGGGCAACCAGGATCAATTGGAATGCAAGGTCCATCAGGTCCTCAAGGTTTGTTGGCCCTAGTGGTTTATCAGGATTTAAAGGAGAAAGGGGCTCCCCAGGCCCTCTGGGACCATATGGACCAAAAGGAGATAAGGTAAGAACACCAAAGCTTGATTGTCCTTTGACTCATAGGTCACAATTATAAAGGTGAAAGGTTCTAAATCTGGGTTCTGTTGTGGAAAAATACTGATCCTGAATACGATGATGCCAGGCTAATTGCTTTAATAAGAGGCAGACTGGGGCATATGCTACTAATGGATCAGCCCATTTCTGGAGAGGCTATGGTAAGCAAGCCATAAAGCGCATGTATTATTACTTGCTAGAAGTGGGCTCACCAGGGTGGGAAGTCATGTGGGTTTGAACTGGACATGGGTCAGAAATCTAATCAGCCTGACAGTAGAAGTCAGGAATTCAAGCAAGACAACTGGGAAGCAAGGGCTCAGAATGCTTAGAAGCAATCTGGACCATAAATAGAGGGGAAAAATATAAGAAAGGAAATTGATTGTGCCATAGTGGCTGACTGACTGAGTTTAGCAGCTCACTTTATGTTCTCTGCCGACTTTAATCACCTCTTATTCGCCCCATTGGTGAGGGAAGGATTCCCACTCTAGGATTCTGGGGATCACCAAAATTATGGCACCTGACACTGGACAGAAGAGATCACATATACTCACAGCAGAAGGAGAAGGATGCCACACGCTGTGCAGGGCCACACAAGGGTCAGAATAAACCAGAGGAGTTATGAGAGGCAGACTTTGTAGTGTCATGAGATGCCCCTTGGTTCCTGAGGGAGGATGTGATTAGTTTGTTTGAATAATTCAGTGGGCCAACAAGGAACTGAAACCCACTACTCAAGATAAACAGAAATTGTATCTGTTCTGTTTGATTATAAAGACTATTTGCCTAGGAGACTTTATCTACAGGAGCAAAGTGGAAAGGGGAACTTGGTTAGGCCATTTGAGGCACTCCCAGTTTTCCCAGATATCAAGTGGCATGTAATATTGAGCCTTAATTTTAGATCTTACACCACATTGCATAAGACAAGAACTAGTCTCAGAACACCACACACATGACCAGGACCATAGATAGAAGCAAGTAATCACCTGAAACTGGAGTAGGAAGCAAGGCGGTACAATGTGGAAAGGGAGATACGAAATGTTTCTTAACCTAGGTTGTGAATCACATGAACAAACCCACTGAATCAAATGGAGTTCAACTGAATTGTTCTTACATTCCTCTTTATACTCCTTTTTTTAGGGTCCCATGGGAGCTCCTGGCTTTCTTGGCATCGATGGGATTCCGGTAAGTGGGTCCACAGGGCTTTTAAAATATCGCCTTTAGGTTTTGCCTCATAACTCAAGCATTTTGGTCTTAGCAACAAACATATTGTCTCATGAAAATGCTCAGGGTCAAGTGTTGAGCTGTGCATGATAAAGTTTGAAGGGCTGTGGTCACACAGTTTCCCGGGGATTTAGATGTTTGGGGTGCAGGACATGTGCAACCATAAGAAATCATCAATATCTTAGCCAAAATGAGTTAGGTCTTCTGGGTTGAACTTAATAATTGGGGATGAGAGACTGGTTCTGAGGTATGGAGACAGTACCACATCAGAACAAATACATACTCATTATAAAAAATTAAGGAGGTACATGAAATTAGATAGGGAAATACTTAATAATATCTCGATACACTTCATTCTAGTAAATGCTTTTATTCAGCCTCATCTCATTTCAGAGTGAATTTCCATTAGTTTTTACAAAATGATGTTCCAAAGGATCACTTGGGCAGCTTCTTATTATTCTGAGGACCTTGCTTTGCTGGAGATTGAATGGGGAGTTTGGAGCTTGCAGACATCTCCTTCGCCTATTTCATCCAACCCAAGCTCTTAGTTTCTCTATTTTTCACCTTATATTTCATATCACACCATAGTTCCATGGTGACATTTTGCCAGCCTTTAAAATACAGTTTTTAGAACTCGCTGCTATCACTTTTTAGTTATTTTTTGACATTCTCTATATATCTTTGGTCTTTAGCCTGGGCTGTTGTCTATAGCAAAGTTTTTGTTTGTGTTTGTTGTTGGTTTTTTTTTACCTTGTTTATAGAAAAACTAATCTTGTGCGGAAGCCCTAGACTTAACATCTTCTTGTGTGACAGTTGTATAATCATCTAGATCAGGGAATGGGGCTCAAATCTATTGTGTCAATCCATAGGTCTTTCTTGAGCACCTCTTATGTGCTAGCACTCTGCTATGGAATACAGATATAATCATCTGATCCATTTTCTCTCCAGATCGAATATACATTTGTGGATTTGGAGAATAGATGGCTCCCTTACTTGTATCTGTTACATTATCAATAAATAGGCCATCGGATTCTGCATTTTTATTCAAGTGCAGAATTGCAAAATGCCCAGAAATTGACCAGTAGGAAAAATAAATAGTTGGATTGGCTTTTCTTTTTATGACATCCCCTAGCATTATCTCATGGCTACTCTAGGCCATTTTATGCAGTCTCCCCTCAGAAGTTGTATCTTTCTGGAGCCAGTAGGTTAAGGGATGGGCAAATTGGAGGCTTCTTCTTCCACTTATTCCTGTGGAGCTGGCTTCACTGTAGGTGAGAGGGGATTTAGAGATTGCAGCAATACTATGCCTTCTTCTTGCAGTCTCTTTTAATGGGGTACTGGAAGGAAGTGAATCCTGTGATTCAGAAGCTGATTCCAATTCTGAACTTAGAACCTGCCCCAGAGTCCAGCTGGACTTTTCTGCCTCCAACTTGTAACTTAGAGAGCACTGAGGCTTGCGGTAATCGATTATTTCTCTTTGGTGCTTCATTGCTTGAGAGAATGAGTTGCAGGTGTCCAGATTCCGTGAAATCGATGCACTCCTCTCAGTAGAAGGCCTTGGACCTTCACTTGGCCCTTCCCTTGACCAAAGATTGTATATGCTTTTTTTTGACTTTCAATTGCTTTAGCTTTAGGATCTAAGCCTCACTTACTCCATGAATTTTTTCTCCTTTGCTTCTCCTCTCTCTTACAGCTATTCATGATATATTTATTGAGCACATTCTGTTATTGCTTACATTTTCCTTCTATCTCCAGTTTCCCATGAGTCTTTGATGTCTCTCTCCCACATACTCTAGCTCTTTATTACATGTGGTCCATAATATTTATTGATTCTCTTGTGTGATAGTTTATATAGTTCTTTGATAAGGAACTAGTACCAGTTCCTGTCTTCTGCTCCTCTCAGAGGCCTTAGAGACACCAGAGCTGAATTCCGCATATAGTAAGAACTCTAAAAATATTTGGGGGACTGACTCAAAAACTCTAGTGCCTATAAAAACAACACATCTCGTACTGGCAGGACTCCATCACACAGAGGAAAATACAGACACCCTTGGCCCAATTATTACTAATTATTTTGCTTAACTTTCAGTGACACTTATTTAAGCAATTTGGCTGAAGCTAAACGCTTCCCTAACACATGTTACTAAACTGGATTGCTGTACAGAACTGTTTCCCTCTTCTTATTGGCTGATCACTAATGTATGTGTCACTAGTTTGATCCCAAAACGCCATTTTTGAGTCATATGTAGATAGTTGCAACATGAATGAGCAAGTAGTCATTCCATGATCATCCACATCTGTGCACTAAGGGGCACAACAAACCGGTTGAGAAGATGAACAAATATTCATCAAGATATTCAACATTAAAAACAACATAGACTAGGGTGGTAGGGCTGTGGCTTTTAATGATATCACAGCTGTGAGTTGTGGCTGTTTGTACCCATAGAATTGTGTATGTTTATCAAATGTTTTCTGTTCAAATAAGTTGGGAGCAGATTTTTAAAGTTGCCTTGCAATTTATGTTTGGCTTTTCCCATGGAGTCAAATAGCAAACATTTTCCTACTAGAGATATGTAAATGAACACACCAGATTTATATCTTCAAAGTGAGTCCATACACTTACCAAATGGAAACATTTCCTTTAAAAGATGTGGTTCCGAGGAACATTGCTTTTCTGGAATACAGCAGATCCTATTCTATGTCTTCAATCCCTTGTGGTTATATAGAACCATGGTTTCCTCCCCCCAAAAGCTATATTTCCTGGAAAGCTGCACACACAGGAAGGGCAATGTGCCAGAAATGCTGTGGTAATGAGAGCTGAGAGGAGACACAGTTCAGCCCAGTAGCTTATCCTTGCTGACTTGCTCGAGAGAAGAAGACTTACTATTTCTTGAATTCCCATGTAATAAATTTAGTCTCATTAAATTTTAAACATAAATATTTATTTACTTATTTATTTGTTTGTTTTTAAGTGACATTGGTTAATGAAATCCATTAACTTTCAGGTATATAATTTAATAGTAAGGCATATATATATTGCATTGTGTGTTCAACTCCCATAGTTA
Organism: Eonycteris spelaea; assembly: GCA_003508835.1. NCBI lineage: Eukaryota > Metazoa > Chordata > Mammalia > Chiroptera > Pteropodidae > Eonycteris > Eonycteris spelaea. Next base: position 118,694 of record PUFA01000618.1, on the reverse strand, counting down.
GATTTCTTTCTGTCATCACATATTCGACCCCTTTTACCACATCTACCTTCCCTCATCTCCCTCCCTCTTACCCTCTGATAACCACTAGACTCTTGTCCATGTCCATGAGTCTCTGTTTGTTTGTCTTATTCATATGTTCCTTTTAGATTATATCCCACATATAATTGATATAATGTGGTTTTCCACTTTTTTCTGTCTGGCTTATTTTGCTTAGCATGATTATCTTGAGGTCCATCCAAGTTGTCACAAATGGCAGTGTTTCTTCCGTTCTTATGGCTGAGTAATAGTCCATTGTATATATTTACCAAGCCTTCTTTTACAAATCTTTGATTGCATTATCCTAATAGTGATGTTGAGCATCTTTTCAAATACTTCTTAGCCATTGTATGTCCTCTAGGGAGAAGGGTCTATTCAGGTCCTCTGCCCATTTGTTGATTGGATCATTTGATTCTTTGTGTTGTTGAGTCATATGAGTTCTTTGTATATTTTGGATATTAGGCCTTTATCAGAGGTGTTGCTTACAAATTATTTTCCCATTCAGATGGTTGTCTCTTTACCTTATTGATGATTTCATTTGCTGAGCAAAAGCTTTCTAGTTTGATATAGTCCTGTAGTCCTATTCATTTATATTTGCTTTTACTTCCCTTGCCTTTGAGATCAAATTCATAAAATCCTCTTTAACTCCAAGATCCTTGAGCTTAGTTCCTATGTATCCATCTATGCATTTATAGTTTCAGGTCGTTTATATTTAGGTCCTTAACCAATTTTGAGTTAATTTTGGGTGTGTGGTGATAGACAACAGTCTAGTTTTATTCTTGTGCAGGTGGCTTTCCAGTTTTCCAGCACCATTTATTGAAGAGGCTTTCCTTTCTCCACTGTATGTTTTTAGCTCTTTTGTAAAAATTATTTACTCATCATAAACATGGGTTTTAATTCTGGACTTTCGATTCTGTTCTGCTGGTCCTTATGTCTGTTTTGCTGCAATCCCATGCCGTTTTTGATTACTGTTGCTTTGTAGTATAATTTGAAGGTGGGCAGAGTGATGCCTCCAAGTCTTGTTCTTCTTTTCTCAGGATGGCTTTGGGAATTTCTGGATCTTTAGTGCTTCCATACAATATGAAGGTTTTTTGTTCTATTTCTTTAAAAAATTCCAATGAAATTTTGATGCGAATTATATTAAATCTGTATAGTGCCTTAGGTACTATGGTCATTTTAACTATGTTTATTCTTTCAATTCAAGAACACGGAATATCTTTCCATTTCTTGTATCTTCTTCAATTTTTTTAATTAGGGTCTTATAGATTATATTATATAGGTCCGTCACATGTTTCCTTAGGTTAATTCCCAGATATTTTCTTCATTGTTGTTGCAATGCAGAAGGAATTATTTGTTCCACTTCTTTTCTGACACTTCATTATTAGAGTATAGGAACTCTATGGATTTTTGAACACTGATTTTTGTATACAGAATATTTACTGTATTTGCTTATTGTTTCTAGTAGTGTTCTTTCTGGAGTCTTTTAGGGTTGTCTATATAGAGAATCATGTCATCTGCAAATAGTGACAGTTTTAAATTCTTGATTTCCTACTTGGATGCTTTTTATATCTTTCTCATGACATGATTGCACTAACTAGGACCTCCAATGTTTATTGAATAACAGTGGTGATAGTGGACAGCCTTGCCTTGTTCCTGATCTTAGAGGGAAGGATTTTAGTTTTTCACCATTAAGTATAATGTTGGCTGAGGGTTTGTATATATGCTTTTAATTATGTTAAGGTACTTTCCCTCTATACTGAATTTGTTAAGATGTTTGATCATAAATAGATGTATCTTGTGGAAGCCTTTTTCTGCATCTATTGATATGATGATATGTCTTATTTTTTTAATTTGCTTATGTGGTGTATCACATTAATTGATTTGTATTTGTTGAATCCATCCCTGTGCCCCTGGAATGAAGCCCACTTGATCCTTGTGTATAATCTTTTTAGTATGTTGTTGTATTTGGTTAGCTAGTTCTTATTTAGGATTTTTGCATCTGTGTTTATGAGAGATATTGGTCTATAGTTTTCCTTTTTTGTGTTATCCTTATCAGGTTTTGGTATTAGAGTAATATTGGCCTCAAAGAATCAGTTGGAAAATATTGTCTCCTCTTTGATATTTTGGAAGAGTTTGAGGAGAAATAGGTATTAATTCTTCGAACATTTGGTGGAATTACTGATGAAGCCATCTAGTCCTGGACTTTTACTTTTTCAATATGTTTTTGGTGATTGTTTCAATTTCCATACTGCTGATCAGCCTATTTAGATTTTCCAGATCTTCTCAATTCAGATAGGAAGCCTGTATTTTCTCTAAGTACTTGTCCGTTTTTCTAAGTTATTAAATTTAATGTTATGTACTTTTTATGGTATTCTTGCTTGATCTTTTGAATTTCTGCAATGTCAGTCTTAAATTCACTTCATTCATCCCTGATTTTGTTTATCTGTGTCCTGTTCTCTAGTGAGTCTAGCCAGGGTTTTGTCAATTTTATCAACCTTCTCAAAGTTTGTTTCAATTTCATTTATTTCTGCTCTAATTTGATAATTTCTGTACTTCTTTTGACTTTAGGCTTCATTTGTTTTCTCCTTTTCTAATTTTATAAGATGAACACTAGGTTATTTATTTTGGCTCATTCTTGATTTTGGAGATAGACCTGTAATGATATGAACTTTCTCTTATGACCACTTTTGCCATTTTAAAAGGTTTGATATGTTTGTACCATCATTATCATTAATTTCTATGTATGTCTTGATCTCTCTTTTAATTTCTTCTCTGACCCAGTTATTCTTCAGTAGCATGTTGTTTTATCTCCATGTATTTGTGGTTCTTCCTGATTTCTTTTGCAATTGATCTCCAGCTTCAAAGCATTATGATCAGAGAATATGGTTGGTATGATTTCAACCCTCTTATATTGTTGAGGCTATCGCGCGTGTCCAGTATGTTGGTCAATTCTTGAGAATGTTCCATGTGCACTAGAGAAGAATATATAAGCAGCTGTTTTGGAATGGAAGGCTCTGTATATGTCAATTATGTCCAGTTGTCTAATGTGTTATTTAAAGATGCTATTTCCTTACTGATTTTCTGTTTAAATGGTATGTCCATATTTGACAATGGGGTTATTTATGTCCCCTGCTATGATAGCGTTTTGCTGTGTTTCTCCCTTTAGTTCTGTTAGTAATTGCTTTATATATTTCAGGGCTCCCTGATTGGTAACATAGATATTAATAAGTGTTATAGATTCTTGGTGCATGATTCCCTTTCATTATGAAGTTTCTCTCAATATCTTTCTTTACTTTTTCTTAATTTGAAGTCTATTTCATTCTGATATTAGTACTGGTACTCCCACTTTTCTCTGAATGCCATTTTGAATGCAATATCATTTTCCAACCTTTCACTTTGAGTCTATATTTGCCTTTGGAGCTGAGATGTGTCTCCTGGAGGCAGCATATGGTTGGGTTTTGTTTTTTGATCCAATCTACAACTCTGTGTTTTTTATTGGTGAATTCAGTCCATTTACATTTGGATGATTATTGAAATATGAGGTCTTTCTTATAACCATTTTATCTTTTGATTTCTGGTGGCTCGGTGTTTCCCATTGCTTTCTTATCCTTGTATTCTGTTTTCTCTATTTTGGTTGTTTTTTATGGGTTTTACCTCTGGTTCTTCTTATTTTATGTTACATACTTCAGTTCTGATCTTTGGTGTGTGGTTACCATTATGAATATGAAAAGGATAGTTTTATATATGTTGTGTGTGGTATATATATACACACATTATACACACACATACATACATATATATATACATATACATACATATAGTATATAGTATATGTATATGTATATGTATATGTATATGTATATATATAGTCCATCCATTTTCTTCTGGGTATGCCTTATCTCCATTTCCCCTTTGCAAATTTGGATCTTTGAATCCTCCCTTTTTCAGTCATTGTTATCTCAATTTGTCCCGTATGTATGCTGAAACATTCATTACTATCTCACTATAGCAATTCTCTATATTTAAGCTTAGAATGCCTTGTTCTTAGTAAGGATCGCACCCTCTTTTTTTATTTGCCTGATAATCACTTTACTCCTAATTATGTTTTTTTTTTAAATTTTTTTTGTATTTGTTTTAAGTGAAACTGACCCCTTTCAGTATTTGTCTGTAGTGTAGGCCTCTATGGTGAAGAATCCCTCAATTTTTTGTATGTCTAGAAAGGTCTTAATGTCTCCTTCATATCTAAAGGAGAGCTTAGCTGGATACATTATTCTAGGCTGCTAGTTCCTTTCACCTAATAGTTTAAATATTTGATTCCATTCTTTTCTGGCCTTGTAAAGTTTGTGCTGAGAAGTCCAATGATAATCTAATGGTTTTTTCTTTATAAGTTACTGTTTTCTTATTCCCTGGCTGCCCTGAGAATTCTATCTTCATCATTGATTTTTGATAACTTTAATACAATGTGTCTTGGTGAAGGCCTTTTGGGGTAGAGATAATTGGGTGTTCTGTTGACTTCTTGCATTCCAACCTCCAGCTCATGTCTTAGATTGAGAAATTCTCATCCACTATTAGTTTTCTAGTTTGTGCTCCTTTTCTTCACCTTCGAGAATACCCAATATTCTTATGTTTCCTCTCCTGATGGTATCAGCTAGTCTTGTATTTCTCTTTCATTATTTTTCATTCTTCGGTTTCTCTCTTCTTTCTTCTGATTTATTTATAAGATTTCTGTCTTTGATATCCACTGATCCCTCCTCCATTTGGTCAACTCTGTTTCCCAAGCTTGCTATTTCATTTTTCAACTCTTGCAGTGTTGTTGTTGTTGTTGTTGTTGTTGTTTGTTGTTTGTTTAATTTCCAGAATTTATATTTGGTTCTTTTTGAGGGTTTTCGATCTCTTTCTCTGCTCACTGAGTTTTTTCAGAAGTACCATCCTGAATTCTCTGTCTTTTAAGTTGCATATTTTCTATGTCTGTAAGCTTATTTTCTGGAGATTTTTTCTCTTTCTGGGATGCCTTAGTTGTCACTTTAGTTGTTCATTGTGTTTAATGGACTATTTCTCCACCTGGGCATTAATGAAAATGTATTCTTCTTTTTTCTCCTGAAAGATTTATTATTTATTGATCTCTCCTTAGCCTGCTGCAAAGAAGGTGCTTTTCTTTTGGTTTCCGGTTATTGATGTCTAAAGCCTCTTGAATCTCTGCTTTAAATAAAGCCTTTAAAATGTTTTTTTTTTTTTAATTTTCTGATAGATATTTAATCATGCTCGCTACCCTCAGTTTCAGTCCCTGTCAGTTGTCAGTGAAGGTCTTGGCAGCATTTGCTCAGATTCCCTGGGGCTTCGCGGTGAATCGATCTTGGAGGGTATATGGGAGGCGTCCCTTTGGATTGGGAGTTTGGTGCTGTGTCTTTCCTCAGTTTTTGCAAACCTCAGCCAGTAAAAGACAACTATTGTCTCTCTGAGTTCCATCCCTCTTTTCTGATTTCTGCCCTGATGACGAGGCCCGGCCTACTGGCTGCGTGGAATCATAGCACTTCCAAGCAGGACTGTTCAGGGAAGTTGCCGGACATTCTCCCTCCTCCTCCTGCAGGCCTCCGGCAGCTGTGAGAGGCAGCTTCTTTATTTCTCCCAGTCTACTGCCCAACACCGGGGTTCTGATGTGCAGATCCCACACTCAGAGGTGCTGGTGTGAAGTTTGGGGTGTTTTTTTTTTTGTTGTTGAGTTTTAGATGTTCAGCCTTACTGGTTGTTTCAAGGGTAGAGGACGTCTCTCAATCCACCAATGTTTCCCAGAATTCCCGCTGATTTTTGATAGTTTTTACTGCATGTGTCTTGGAGAAGGCCTTCTGGATTGAGATAATTGGGTTTTCTGTTGACTCCTTAAATTCTGAGCTCCAGCTCATTTCCTTAGATTTGGGAAATTCTCATCAACTATTTACTTGAAAAAGCTTTCTAATCCTTGCCCCTTTTCCACCCCTTCGAGAATGCCCATTATTATGTTTCCTCTCCTGATGGTATCAGCTAGTTCTTGTATTTCTCTTTCATTATTCTTCCTTCTTCAGTTTCTCTCTTCTTCCTTCTGTTTTATTTCTAGATTTCTGTCTTTGAAATCACTGTTCTTTTCCTCCATTTTTAACTATAAATTTTTATTTTTGCAACAACCCTATGAGGTAGTATTATTCATCTCAATTTAATATATGAGAAACTGAGGCTCAAGCTATGGAGTGGCAGTGCTGGTAGTGGAGTACAAGTCTGAGTGGCTTAAAACATGCTTTATCCACCATTCTACAGTGTCAGCTTGACAGGAAAGGTCTGACAGATCTAAGTCATGGTTAATTTCATAGAATTCATCTAAGGTAGAAAAGAGTGAACAGGTGCCTCTAGAAACCTGCAGATAGGAGATATCAGGAGTTCAGGCAAGAAACTACAGAAGGATCAGGGCCCAAGGCAAAAAATGTGGATACCAATGGGTAAGAATCTTGGCAAAGGTTTTAATGTCAAATAGAACCAAGGCTTCAGAAGTAAGGAATATCCCTAGTACTGAGCCAGTCTGTCGTTTTACTTAACTCATACATGTTACCCAACTAAGAGATAAATGCTAGCCAGTTTAACTGGGACATTTTAAAGTGGTGATTAGGATCCCAAGAAGAAATAGACACTACATCTGAAGGGGTTAATTGAAGAGTTGAGTAAAGGTCAAGATTAAGAGTTGATGTGGGCAGGATTAAGGGAAAATAAGATGGATGGTGAAACAAATAACACGAAGCTGTTACTACCCCTAGGTTCAAAGGGGAAAGAAGGAATGGTAATATTGGAACCCTGTAAGACCTAAAGCCATGGAATTACAATTGCCCAACAAGAACTAAGACTGTAGGGAAGTGTGGCCATTGCCAGATATAAATCCAAAGAGGGAGGGTATGAGGGAAATAAATAGCCTGTACTCTTTCTTCCCCTGCTCTTTGATCTCCTGCCTGTCTACCAGTGGCCAAATACAACTGGGAGACAGATGGAAAGGGAGGCTAGGCAGTACTGTTCATAAAGTCTAGCCTCCCAAGGCACAGATCTGGGAAGGTAAAGTATATATCTTCAGAGAAAATAAGAATAGCCATCTCATTTAGTAATAAAATGTTGATGACTCTAGTAAGCTGTCTCAGTTTCCCCCACTGCAACTAAAAACCATCACCTGAGTCTGGAGAGGCACAGATTGTAACAAGTTTATTACAAAGATATGTTTGTTGACCACTCCTCTGGATTTAGCATTCTATGAGTCCAGCAGTGTAGACACATACTTTTGTATTGACAGACTATCGCCTATAGCTATAATAGCAATGAAAATGAAATAGAATTCTATGAGACATTTTCTCAATAAGAATTTGATAAAAGTTTGTTTCTTCTAGTAATTTGAAAATTTGCTTTTCAGACACATGGCATATTTCCTTCGAATCATTAAGTGTATGTATGTATGTGTGTGTGTATATATATATATATATGCATACTTGACTTTAAAAAATGTGTGGGAGAATGTGGGAGTCTACCTTTTATTAACCCATCTGGATTTCTCATCTCCCAGGTCATCTCTTTGCTCCATACCCAACACACAAGCCACTTCTAACATATTTAAAAAAAGAGATATTCCTACAGAAAAGTAGACTCTATGCACCAAGAAAGCCCAACTTTAAAAAATAATTTAATTTAGACTAAGCATATATGAATGGTTATTAATAAACCAGCAAAACAACTGCCTCCATAGTGAGTATGGAGAAGATACATTTCCCTAACCAAAGCAATAACCTGGCATGTGATAATGACAAAATAAGATTGAAAGTGTAGTTCTTCCAGGACCTGCTTATTTTTGACCAAGCCACTTTCAAGAGAGGTGGTGCTGTGGAAACTTCTTCTGCTCTGTTGACCAAAGTCCATCATCATTTCCCGTGCAAACCAAACTTCCAATACAGAAAGCCATGCCAGGCTTCCCAGATTCCAGTCTATTCTGAGGAATCCCAAAGCCTGGCATGAGTCCATGTTAGTAGAATTTCAGCTGCCAGACAGCTAAGCCGCATCTTAGTACATCTTTCTACCCAGGGAAGGCAAAGTTGCAACCACCTGTGTATCCCATCTCTTTATGCTTCATCCCTTTGGTTTCAGCTTGGATCCCATTAAAGCATTGATCCTTTTGGGAGAGGTAACACTGAGCTGTCATCAGCCACATACACTTGAGTATAAAGGAAGGCTATGAGAACATTGGTTATGGGGCTAAGGGAATGAACAAAGAGCCAGAGTTTGGCAGTATGCTTGGCTTCTTTCACTATGAAACCTATTGGAGTAGCTGAGAGTCCTGTGCCTGATGTGATCCTTTCTTTTCTCTTTGAACAGGGACACCCTGGACAGCCAGGGTCCAGAGGCCCACCTGGCCAGGATGGCTGTAATGGGACTCAAGGAGCTGTTGGATTTCCAGGCCCTGATGGTTATCCCGGGCTTCTCGGATCACCTGTATGCTGCCAGATCTTTGTACATTATTTCAAGTGGCTTTGCCTCTCTCCAAGTTTACCCTTATTTTGTTCTCTGGAGATCTTATTAAGCATCTGTGGGGCAACCACTGTGGCCCCTCACATAATTTAAGAGTCTAATTTAGACACCTTTAAAGTCTAAAGAAGAATACCAATTGCAGGGGTATATACATGCTTTCCTACTTAGGGTGTTTTTTTTTAAATAATACTTTTAAAGTTAGCAAAATTATTGAAACACTAGCAAATTTCAGAGCAAAGTACATGCTTGGGCTGTTTCACATGTCACCACATCAGATAATATTTGAAAATGTAGTTTTTGGAAGGATTACATAGGATCATGGAAGCACTAACAATGGCCCAAATGATTTGGCAAGCTTGGTATATATGTTATTCTTAACCAGGGGTGTTCTTGTCCCCAAGGGGACATTTTACAATTATTAACATTTTTGATTGTCACAACTGGAGGTGGGCTGCTGGCACAGGACAGCCCCCTCCTCAACATCAAGGAATAACCTGTCCCAGAGTGTCAATGGTAAGAAATAGTTGAGAAATCCAACTTTATGCAGACATAGTTTGTGTCCCTCCCCCATGTCCTCCCCCACACACATCATAACCCTTGGTTCTGGGATTGATAAAGCATTTATTAGATCCTGGTGTCACCACTTTTCTTTAATTCCATTCATCCAGATGGAGCTCCAATATTTGGATCTAAGGGATTTCTAATAGATACCATGCCCTTGCAAGGCTGCTTTTGCAAGTGGCTGGAAAGAGAAAGAAAACATATTTTGAGCCTATTCTCAACCTCACTTGAAATAATCTAAACTAATAAGGGTACTAATGTGATATATTTAGCTCAAAATTACACTATTAGACAGCTCTTACATTAATTAATATTTTACTGAAGGAGCAGCACCACTGTCTTCAGTGACCAAGTTGTGGGTGTGGGTATAAGGTGTCAGAAAATGAGACATACATACATGGTCATAAAGGACCTTGATATCTAAGGACCAAACCAATATGCAGCAGGGAGGGAGGATATATTACTGACTTAGTAGGAACTGTTTGAGTCACAAAGGCCTTCAGACACTCCCATGGCAACAGGAGAGAAGAACAAATCACATTTGTGTCAAGATATCCAGGAAACTAAGGAAATGCTGCCCCCAAAAAGGAGAAAAGAAATCTTGAGGTAATAAACATCTGATAGCCAAAGGAGAAGGGTAAAACATAATCCTGTCCCTAAACCTCCCCTTAAGCATAAGTAGGAACTTAGATATATATTTTTTACTAAGCTGAACCTTACTAGTCCCACTGAATCCTGAGTAGATATTCTTTAACACTCTTTTAATGAAAGTAGTGACCACAATAATAAGGGAACATAGAAAGTGTTAGGAAAAAAACTGGTTAGCGCTTCTGAGACCTTATTGTTCTTTTATTATATCTATGATTTTTTAACTCAAAGAATTCATCATTCAACCAATGCTTCAGTCACCAAGCTTAGCCGTACTCCTAATTCTAATCCTCACTTCCCCTTAGGTATTGGGTCATTGATTTTCCTCAGGAGAGTGACATCTAGCAAACAGCCAGCATCTGACACTATGACAGTAAAAGTCTGGTTGATAGATGGATTGGGCATACTTTGAGCTGTTTTCTATGTTAGTGAGACACACCAGCCTCTTAGACAGGTGTTGAAGTTGAAGATACGTGGTAGTAGCACAGGACGGAGATGGATTTGTAGATTTCTCTTAGACCAGGGGTTGGCAAACTGGCCCACATGACCCTTGACCTGTGACTTGTTTTTACATTCTTAAAAGATTGTAAAAAAAAGTATAAAAGAATATGGGATAGAGCCCAAATATGGCCTGCAGAGCTTAAATTATTTACTATATGTCTCTTTACTGAAAAAGTTCACTGCTCTGAATAGATTCAAAGTTTCATACTTTCTAGTCTCTTTCCAAACTTCTGACTTGGAGGTTGGGGGAGCAGGCATATAGCTTTGAGACAGTGCCTATCCAGGGGACGTACTTTGTCCCTTAGCACAGCCAATTCTGGCATAGAACAAGCCATATAATTTCATCCTCTTGCTGTTCCATCCTCCATCTGATGAGATCATGCTATTAACAAAACTGTGTGTGTATTTATGAGTTTTTTTTTCTTATTTTACTCAGGGGCCTCCTGGTCAGAAAGGATCTAAAGGTGAACCTGTCTTTGCCCAAGGTAGTTTCAAAGGAATGAAGGTAAGAGCCTCTAAAGCAGACAGCTGAGTAGGCTATAAGCTGACCTCCCTAGGATTGGTCTCAACCTCTAATAAAAAAGTTTCCAGAACTAACATCTGTGTCTCTATCTAAGGAGCAGAGTAAGCTGGACATAAAAGGATCCTAAGCTCTTTGTGGCAGAATCATTGACAGAAATGTTTGCAACCATGCTGTCAAAGAGATTTGCATTGTAGGATCTAGACCAAAAATAGGAAATAAATCAGCAAACAGTTTGCATGGGTATTATTTTCTTTGATAACTCAAGACATTTTCTGGAGGCAGATACTCTTTGTCTGCTCTAGAATCCTTGATGTCTGCATACCTTGGTTTGAAGCCATGTATGTCTCTACCCATCTTAGCATGGCCACTAGCCCAGGATTTGATCCTGCTCTTTTTCTGTCCCTGAACACCAACCTATCACCCTTCTCTGGGCCCCTGGCTGTCTGTAAAAATTCCCTGACAACTCTGTAGCTGGTTGGAAACGTTCATCTCTTCCTAGAACTGACAAAAACCTTCTGTGTTCTTGTTTCTATACTCTTGGTGTATTCTGGCTAGTATCCTGTGGGACCTTAGTAAATTTTGGTGTGAAACAATTGATACTATTTCCCTTGTAGAGTGGGAAGGAAGCCCATCATTTCCCTGGTAGCAAATGGGAATCTCTATGCCCAACATGAGGGGAAGATGCCCCCAAGCTCATTCAGCTGAGGATGAAAACTGTCTTCCATCCATGCACAGAGCCCAGAACATTTAAAATCACTTTGGAAGGGAGTGATGGTGGGTGGGTGAGAACTGGAGAAGGTATGGGGTTCAAGCTCTAGGCTATAGATGCCATAGCAGAATATAGAATGTTAGTCTTGGAAAGGAACGCATGATTGTCGGATTAATGTTTCTCATTTTACAGGTAGAAAAACTGAGGTATACTGAGGCTGTGTGACTTGCTCAGAGTCACACAGCCAGTTTACCAAATAGCCAAAACCCAGACAGTGTTCTTTCCATTCTGCAGAGAGCTGATGTTTTAGTATAAGCTGAGTGGATAACACTAGCAGTTGTCAAAATGTGGCTGTTTTCGTAGCAAACATTGATTAAATGGATTTGGCCAAAAATCAAAGAAACCCTGGACCCAGTAGAATACAGCACTTTCCACAAGATCGTTATATTACAGATTCATACGGTGACTTAAGATGCTGCAAAGTAATTAAAACATGATCAGAGATTGTATGCTCTGTTGATTCTCCCTTGAAATGTCTGATTTGTATTGTATACATATGGGCACGGATTCTCTGTGGATGAGGGCACACAGGAAGGTAGCTTTCCTCCAAAAAGAACAGGGAAACTAGCCTGCAGAAGCAATTTCTAATTGACAAGTTCCTGGCAAAGGTGAAAATTATTTAATCCAAGTAAAATACGGAATCCTGTTCAACTAAAGATATAATATTTGTTTTCTATAGTCCAGATTTTAGGAAAAATGTAAATGGTCGAACATGTCCCACTCATACATTATTTAAAACAGAAGACCTTGAGAGAAGAGGCCTAAGCTTTACCGATGTGTTTTCATGCCCATAAATCTTATCTATGTCAGTTATCTGTGAAATACCGCAGGCTTGATTTATTAATCTCTTCAGTGTCCCACCTTTGTCTGTTTCTCAGGGGGATCCCGGGCTGCCCGGATTAGATGGAATCACTGTAAGTTATGATTTATGTGTTGAGCTGTCAATTTTTAGACGACCGTTACTAATGGTCCCTTTGCATTCTTCTCTATGGTGTTTGAAATTCTTTGTCAACTTTCTCAAGAAAAATCCAGAAAGTTGACATAGAATGGGCCACACTACTTGCATTTTCCAGATGAGAAAGTACTGAGAGGATGGACTGTCTACCTCAAGTTACACAGCAGGCAGCCTTTCAGACTTTTATGCCAGGGTCCTACATACTCCCTGGGATATGTTAGAAAATAATTTTGTTTTTCATTCAACAAGCATTTGCTAAGCGTTTTCTGTGTGTTTAGAGTGCTTCGGGTAAAACCAAAGTAGAACACTCTTCTTTAAAAACTATTCTGTGTAGAAATTCCTTTTAGGGACTCTAAATAATAGTGAGTTAATGAAAAGCCCTGAGTTGTATTAATAAAAGCTTGCCGTTTTCCTTAAGTTTACACATTGTCATCACTTTACTTTGAAATAACTTAAGAAAAGCTCTTTCTAAATGTCTAACCACTATGCTGTACACCTGAAACTAGTATAAAATAATATCGAATGTCAATTGTAATTGAAAATAAATAAAGAAAAAATTTAAAAAAAACCCTTCCTTCCTACTTGTTTCCTGTATCAGGGTGTCTTCCTTTCTTCTTTCATTTCAGAATAGGGTACTGAACAACTACTATCAGCAAAATGCTATGAGTGATCCCTGAGACAATGCAGACATGGTCTTTGCTCTCCACCTCACCCTACCCCACCCCAGGCTCTGAAAAACTAATAGGAATATGGGATAAGAATACCACAAAAGCTTTGAGGAAGAGATGCTGTCCACCTAAGGATACATCGTGAAAGACTTTATATCTAAGGTAGAGAAGATAGCATCTGAGAACTGTGGATGATGTTTAGGCTGGCTGGCAATAGGAGGAAGCTTTCTAAACAGAGAGAATTGTGTGAGAAAAGGTAGACAATAAACAGAATGTATACGAGCATACTTGCAAACAGAAATGAGTAAGGACCAGGGCATCCAGGTCCCCTAGAGCTAAACAACATTGTCTTAGCGTGTAGACTAAATTTGTAGAAGAACATCCACTATATTTGCTGCCCAGAAAGGTATAGTTTTCATCTACATACACAGGCATGATGAATAATCCATAAATATTTGGAAATGGGGGTGTTGGAGGCTGAAAAAGAGATTTGTGATTACTAAGGTTATTAGTTATTGTCAAAACAATATTGTACTATCATACATTTCCTTTCTCTTCCTTCTGTCTAAGTCTTGACTTCACTTATTCTCTCCATTCCTTACCTCTTAAGGTATAGAACATTCTCATCACCTCAGAAAGTTTCTTCCTGCCCTTTTCTAGTCAATCCCTGCCCCCACCTAACCCCAAAGGCAACCACTATTCTGATTTTTTTTTCCATCCTTAGATCAGGTTTTTCCTAGTCTAGAACTTCATATAAAGGGAATAATACATAATGGAATCTTTGAGGTCTGGCTCCTTTTACTTAGCACAATTTTTTTTTTGAGATTCATCCACATTGTTTCATACATCAGTAGTTTGTTACTTTTTATTGTTGAGTTTTTATCCCACTGTATGGATGTGTCACTGTTCATTAATTCTTTCATCAATGGACACGTGTGGCATTCCAATTTTTTACTATTATGAATAAAGTTGCTATGAACATTCTTGTGCAATTCTTGTGGACATATATTTTCATTTTCCTTGAGAAACTGTCTTGCTTTTTTGATCTTGGTAAAAACTTGACTTTCCAGGGCCCACGAGGAATACCCGGCTCTCCAGGAGCTGTAGGGCCCATAGGATCACCAGGATTACAAGTAAGTATCCTAAATCCACCATGTAAGCATGCCTTCTCCGCCAGACCATTCATGGATGTACATAAATTTAATGTAAACATAGGCTTTCCTAGTGGAGAAAGGCAATTTCCATTCTTAGTGGATTAAAGTGAAGTGTGCTCTTGTAAGGAGCTATATGTTGTCTTTATTTCTTAGAGTCTTTCTGACTATTCACTCTGTACCTCTAAAGCCTTCTAGTCTAGCTCAATCTAAAGTATAGCCCACAGGTGGCAGATACCTGGCCTATATTGCTACCATCCACTCCCTTCACTCATGTCACATGTTGATAGCTAATTATATCACCACTACCATCACCTTCCTGAACACAGAAGCAGCTTTAAAATCCTTCTCAACACTGCACCTTGGATAGCTCTCCCTACCTATCTTTCTGATACCTGACCTATTTGCCATCACTGGCATAGGAAGAGCATAGCCAGTCATCTGTGTGGTTCTGGAAAAGCCTTGCCTCAAATTGTTCTCTCTCCAGTGCATGAAATTTTACCACTGATTACTTTGATATAGCATCACATAAGGTCTTTATTTTCTTAATTTCCTGGCCTACTGAGAGGAATCACACATGAAATCTTCACTACAATAGTATGAATGTGGTTATCAGGTCAATTTGGGAGATTTCAAAGTAGATTTTAAAAAAGGAACCATGGGATAGGGAGCTATAATTTGCTGCACAAAAGCCAGGCTACACCAAGACAGTGGGGGACTTACCCCAGTAACTCTCAACAAGCCAAGGTTCTTTATGGCTGGAACTAACAAGTGCTAACTCTTTCCATTCATTTTTAACATAGGGTCCTCCAGGCTTTCTCGGTCTTCCTGGTCTTGATGTAAGTATACTTCCTCTTGGAGCATTTGGATTCCTACCACTAAGTACTCTAGTTTCCTCAGAGATATTCTGGTTTGGTGAAACACACTTTCTGGTAAAAAGATTGCATTCTAATTGAAATTTCTGGAGCTTGTATAGTAATTGATTTTGTTTTTCCTCCCTGCACCCCATGACCCAGGGAAATATGGGGTTAGGTTTCCAAGGAGAGAAAGGAGACAAGGTAAATAGATTTTGCAAAATACCGTCTGCATTCCATACGCTCCAAGAAACAGCTTTGGCTGCACCCATGTGCCTGCTTATGTAAGGGGATTTAGATTTTTGCCTTGAGAAATGAGCATTTCCCACCCCGCATGGGTTTTTCTTGTGGGTCTCCTGAGGGCTACATGTGCACATACCGCATATATGATATTGTGGTCTTTCTCCTTCAAAATATTGTAGTCTTTCCGCTTCCTACCTGTGAAGGCCGTATGTCTTACAAATATAGTCTCTTGAAATATGTTTCCTCTTCCTCCCACCTGGATATTTCCCTGGTGTTTTGTGTATTGTGTCACCTTCTCTTCCTTTTCCTCTGCTTCTCCTCTAACCTTCATCCTTCCTCCTCCTCCTCTGCTTCCTTCCTCTTCCTCTTGCTCCTCCTTCTCCTCCTCTCTCTATCCCCTCTCTCCTCCTTAACCACTCTTTCACCATTGTCTTTTACTTCCTCACCTTTATTCTCCTTTTTCCCTCTCTACAAATCATGTGGTGATTTGGAAGCCTAAGGGAGACTGGAAGCTTGTCCTCTCCACTCTTCATAGCTGCCTCTTGTAGATTGCTCTGCCTTCAAAGAGCAGATTCAGTCCCTCCACCCCTATGTTCCAATATGGACATCACTGCCTCTTCTTGTGCTCCTGGACCAATTTGAGTCTGATCACTGTTGCCAAGAGGCGACTGTTCACCTTGCGCAAACCCCTTTATTGTTTTCTTTTTTTAAAGTACCCTTCATACATGACATCGCAACCATGAATCTGTGGTTTCTTTTCATCCATCTTCCTTCCTTTCTCCACAGTACTGGTACAAAATACATTTGTAGAGGCTTATAATTCTTCTCAGCCCTTGACACTGATAGTTTTGTTTCCTCATTGATACAAGGGTAAGGGTGAAGAGGCTAAATAATGGACTGTTTATTTGTGAATTACATCCAGATGAAAAATCCACCCTCTAAAGAAATGGTCTGTGTGGCTTCTGCTTTGCTTAATATTCCCTTTGATCTTATAGGGGGATGTTGGCCTGCCTGGCCCTGCAGGACCCCCACCATCTACCGGAGAATTGGAATTTATGGGATTTCCCAAAGGAAAGAAAGGATCTAAGGTAGTGACCATTTAAGAACAGGAAAAATTAATAAGCCTTTTCCCATTAGTACCAAAGTTCAACTCTAATAACCAGACTATACTGGAAGGATAGAGGGTTTGGAACAATGGATTTTTGCTTGGAAGTGTTGACAAAGCCTTCTTTATTTTGTCCTTTGTGAAAAGCTTTCAAAAACTTCTGGATTTTGGTGTGTGGATATAGGTGTGCTTGAGTTTCTGAATATTTGTTTAAGTAATATTTCCTGTGTTTCAGTTTTATAGATTCAATTATCAAGATGCTAAATAACTTTAAATAAATATTAAATAGTTGTTTTTTTTTTTCCTTCTAACTCTCAACATTCTCAATCCTTATGTTGTCCCCAAAACACTGTGAAAGAACACATAAGATATAAATGTTTGCTTTTTGAGTTATCTTTTTTAAAAAGTTATTTGCCCTCAAAACTTGACTCTGCAAAAATGATATACTGTTACCAAGTGGCAGTGGATGCCCTAACTCACCTACCAAGGCTGAAGTTGTAGACCTGTTTAACCAAGATATTTTATAGTCTGTATTTTTATGTGAATGAATGTACATATGGTTGTGTTTAGATGGCTGTATGCTGTTGGTGTGTAGATATCTCTCAGTAACCTGCATTCCCTTCTTTCCTGGAGTTCCCTTAAGTTTTGTGATTCTGTGCCTATGGTCAAGGGATAGGCAAGGGAAAGTGTTTAGTCCCATTTCTTTAATATTGTCTTTGTGGAAGCAATAGCTCCAGGCCCTCTCCAGGTTTACAAGAAGTAATCATTGATTGGAAACAGTTTGGAAGCATATGAAAGATTTCCTGCCTCCCTGAGCATTCCCAAACTTTAGGGACCCCTTCCATGGCACATATATGTAAATTAGTATATCAGGGAAACACTGATTAAAGTGTTGTGTCCCTATCCAAATTGTAATTGTTACTCTTTTTCCAAAACCATTGATTTCTTTGCAGCCTTTAATTTGCTATAGTAAATTACACTGAACGATTTCTTCCACTAGAAACAAAAGAGATGATCAACCTTTCTCTCTCCCAATTAGCCTGGGCATTTGAAATTCTGTTTTAGACAGTTTTCTTTCCCTGCCTTGAGCCTTGGTCCTTCCCACACTACAAAAAAAGGTTCCCTAAACTATGACATCCTGGTGTAGTTACTTGTTGAGGAGATGGGGCAATCTATGCCACTCTTTGGTGTCCCAACCCTGATATCCCATTGTTTCCCCACTGCTCAGCCTAAGTAATTCAAGGGAGCCATCTCCTTTATGTTTACTGCTTCCTGCTGCTACTCACTAAGCTTTGCTTGTTTTTCTAGGGGGAACCAGGGCTTCAGGGTTTTCCAGGAACAAGTGGCCCTCCAGGTCTCCCGGTAAGTATCCTTATATGATCAACATGTATTCAAGGATCCAACTGGACAAAAGCTATAGCAATAGAATGCTAACAAGAAGACCTCTTCCAATGGTTATTATAGAGAATTACAGCATCATCATTTTTAGAAAGCATTTAAAATGTTGTTTTTTGAACCCATAGGGACATTAGCATGGTTCTTCATCAGACTATATGTCTTAGAAGCTATCGGCTCAAGCTCTCGAGTTAAAGCAGACCTAGGCTTGACTTCTGGTTTCACCAGTTTCTAGCTATGTGACCTTGGACAAGTTTCTTAAGCTAATGAAAGACTTACTACATGTATAGCATTTATCGATTGTTCAGTAAATGGAAGTTAACCTTAGTAATCCTATCTTCACGTTCCTATCTACCCTTGCATCTTAGAATCCTTCATTCAACAAACACCTTTTGAGGGCCCCTATGTGCTAGGCATTCTGCTGGATCTGAGACTACAAGAGTAAATAACAGTCCATTAAGTTGAAGTCCCCATCCTTAAGGAGAGTACATTCTAATAAGGGAATGAGGGAGAGACAGACAATAAAAAAGTAAATAAGTGAATCAAGAACAAGTTCATATAGTAGTAAAGGACACATAGAAGTTAAAAAAAGGATATAGTGATGGAGTGTGGATGGGGAATAAGGTGGGCTAATTTAGATAGCAGGTGAAAAGGGCTTCTCTGAGGAAGTACATATTATGAGGAAGCAAGTCACATGAAGATCAGGAAGATTGTTTTTGGATGAGGGAAATCTAAGTGCCAAGACTCTGAGTTTGGAAAAAGCTCAGAGCTTTTGAGGAACAAGAAAGTGAGAGGGTGGAAGCATAGTGAGCAAGGCCAAAACCTAGGCAGAGAGGGGTCAGATCATGGAAATTTTGGAAGATCCAATGCGGCTTTTATGTTAAATATAGTAGAAAGCTATTAGAAGGCTCTGACTTGTATTTTTAAGAAGATAACTCTTGGGGCAGGTGAGTAGAGAATGGAGGGGGGTGGTGAGGCAGCAAACAGAGGCTACTAAAATAGTCCAGATGAGAGATGGTGGTGACTTGAACTAGAATAAAAGCAATGGAAATGGAGAGAAGTACATGGATTCAAAATGTAAAAAGTTTAAACTTTTTATTATGGAACATTTCAAAGATATACAGAGTAGAGAGAATATCATAATGATGTCCTTGCGTATCTATTACCTGGCATCAAAATTTAGCAACTCATGGCCAATCTGAAGCAAATAACAGACATATCATTTCATCATAAATACTTCAATATTTCTAAGAGATAAGGATTTTTAAGAACATAGTGATAATATCATCATGAATTAATTATTGGTAATTATTTAATATCAGTTAAATCAGAATTCAGATTTATGATTGTCTCATAAATACATTTTATAATTGCTTTGTTAGAATCAGAATACAGAGGAGGCCCACACATTACATCTGGTTGATATGCCTCTTAAATTTCAAGATGTGTTTTGAAAGAGGAGCTGACGAAAATTTCATGGATAGGGGTAAGGAGGGAAATGAATGAATCAAAGATGACTGGGCCTGCCCCTGTTTGCTGGCAAAGTGGAGTTGGATGACTAGTGCTACTTTTCAATTCCTTGAAACACTTTGCATCACTCCAAGTGTCCAGAAAACAGAGCCAGTAGACCCAGTGGCACAGGTTGCTTCCATGATGATCCCTATTACTCTGTAGAAACACAGGGGAACAGAGAATAATCTGTTCAATGTACTTGATTTTAATCAGCTCAGTATCTAATGAATCATAAGGGAAGAGGACCCAAATGTTGGAGACGGGACACCTGGACTTGAGACCCAGCTCCAACTTTGGGACTTTTTCAAGTCTCTGAACCACTCTATATATCTATAAAATAGCACTGGTCATACCTACTGTTTTGAGGCCCAACTCTCAATATATGCGAAGTTTCTTTACAAAGTAAAACATGTACTGTCCAATATGATAACCAATAGCCACATAGGGCTGCTGAGCCCTTGAAATGCAGCTCGTCTGAAATGAGATATGCTGTAAGTATAAAATAAAATATATGCCAGATTTAAAACACTAGTATTAGAAAAAAAAATCTCAAATGTCTCATAAACAATTTTTACTTTCATGTTGAAATGATAATATTTATTATACATTCAGTTAAATAAAATGTTATTAAAATTAATCTTACCTAATTACTTAACTTTTTAATATAGCTATAACATAGTAGCTGACATTACATTTCTCTTGGATAGCACAGATACACAGTACTTTGCAAGCAGGTCGGGGAAGAAGGTTTCAACATTCCTTTGTGAGCATTTTACATAGATTCTAGTTAACTCACATCATGCTCGTGAGATAAGCAAGGTAGGCTAGGCTTATCTCCTTGTACTGCTGAGTAAACCATGGCCTGAATGGATGAAGAGAATTGTCCAAAGTCACATAGTAAGTTACTAACTAGCCAAACTAAGACTGAAATTCAGCTTTCTGGAATTCTAGCCTTTCCAGGGCTTTTTTTCCATACCACACTGCCCCCTATAGTCATTATGGTGGTAGATTTTATGATCTCTGGTGTCTTTGGAGTCACTGGCTTATTCTGCCTCCTTCTCTCCCTCCCATTCCCTTCCCAGTTCTACCTCAGAGGATTCCCCTGCTCCAGTTTCACCCTGTTCCCTTTTATCCATTAAAAGAAAGACTGGCTGACAACAGTTCTGGATGGTAAATTGCAATATGGTTTCAAGCTCAGCATTTCCAGTGTTTCACAGTGTGGGCTGAAAAATAGAAACCCCAGTAAAGACATCCAAGCTGGAAAAAAATACCTCCCTTTACATAGCACAGCATATTTTCAGCATATTTTCAAAAAACAAACAAAAAAATCAAACAAAAAAAACCCAGAATTCTCAGCCTACTCTAGCATAGATTCAATGTGCGACCCTGGCCAAACCATGAAACTCCTTCACTTCTAACATCTCTATTTGCTTAATGAGAACATAGGTACCTTATATGCCTTCTGACAAAAAAAGTTGTGAGAATAAATTGGTAACTCGTTTGAGATACTCTGGGCTTTTCAGAGGAAACACACTTCTCAAATCTAAAGCCCTCAGATAGGCTTTCAATTATCCACGCTAACTGAGAAACAAGGCAGCACTAAGGATGTAAATCTCTAGGGAATCCAAAATGTCTCCTTTAACCATTTGTTTCCTTTTCATCTCAGCCTTAAACTTTGCAGGAGCTGCTGACATATGGCCAACCTCATGAATTTAGTCCTCACCTTTCTCTTGCCCCTCTGCAGTGACCAAATATCCCTGATTTTCTGACTCAGTTTCAGCTTCACACATTTCCCTCCATTGTTCCCAGGAGTACAGTCACACTTGTAGGCCACAGGTACTCCCATACAGATTGTCAGAGAGAATCATATACCTGTGTGCCCTCTGTCCGAGGGACCAATGAACATAGGGGTAGAGCAAAATAGAAGAGATTAGGAGAGAGAAGAGAGAAATTTCACATGTCCTGAGGTACCTATTCAATGGCTCTGAGGCAGTTACTGAGCACATGCGGTTCTCCTTCAGTTAAGCATCAGGCTTTCCAGGCACTTCAAGTAGGTCCTCTGGAGAAGGAGCCTCAGTTGCCAGGCTTAAGCTAGACCCTAGGCCCGGGGCCCTGGCAGCCTGAGGGACAATAGCAGCAGTGTGACATGGCCAGAGTTGAGAAAGACTTTCCTAGCCTCTCAAGTTTCAAATCTCAAGTTACCCCTGCAATGCCAAGTGGAACAGATTTCTGCAGTTTAGCTTCCAAAATATTACCACAAATTCCTTCCCACAGCCTCACTCCCCTTTTTCGTGCTTCAACCTCCCTCCTGCCTTCCTCAGTTAGAGAAACTGGTCTTGCTGTGGAGGGAGATCTAGCCATGCCCATTGCCTTTACCGCTTTGGGTTCTGGAGAAGTTCAAGCAGTATGTGACAGCATAGTGGCCTGCCTTTCAGGGAAGCATGGCTCTGAGGACCGGTGGCCCAAGTGTCTCTCACTGGGCAGTGGGGCCTGACACCCCTGGTTCCAGCCTAGTGTTTACACTTTGCTTTTTTCCTTTTCTTTCTTTCTTTTTTTTGCTATAACTATTTTAATTTTTTATATTTTGTTTTTAATTATAGTTGACATACAATATTATATTAGTTTCAAGTGCACAAATTAGTGATTAGACATTTATATACCTTACAAAGTGATGACAACAATAAGTCTAGTAACCATCTGTTACCATACATAGTTATTATGATAGTATTAACTATATTCCATATGTTATACTTTACATGCCCAGGACTAATTAATAACTCAGCTTGCCTTTTTCTTTTACCATCCTCCTTATCCTGCCTCAGTGACCATGTCATCCCCCTTACTCCTGGCCAAGTGACTGAAATTGAATTTTTGCAGAGCCACTAATATCCTTGAACCAAAAGTACCAGGAGACCAGGGCCTTGGAGATGAGGCTTATAAACAACCAAGCTAGTACTTTAATGAAGCTCTTCTGGCCACAGATGAGAAGGAGTGTGGGAACAGTGGGCACAGGAAAACTCATGATGAGGACTGGCTGTGACCGGGCCAGGTTCCAGGACATCTTGTTAGAATAGTTTGTTCAGCAGAGTGGTGTACTGGGAGATAAGCTAAGCCTACAGCCCAATATCTTGCCAAGTTATCTATTTTTTTTATTGGCTTTAATCCACAGTCAAACATTACTTAATTTTTTCCATTTAAACTTTTTATGTATTTGTTTTTGTTCAATTGTAATACAAGTTCTCAGTCTCTCTCTGTCTTTCTTTCTCTCTCTCTCTCTCTTTTTCTCCCTCTCTCTTTCAGAAACCAAGAGTGTAAAGGCTCATTTTGCTTTCTGAGGGAGGACAAGGACCCCTTGCCTTTACAACCAAGGCAGGATAGGTGGGGGGCACGAGGCAATTCCTAGACATTCTTTCCTTGACCCTTTGCAACACTTTTGTTCTCTGGGTCATTATTCCACTTAATTCAACAAGTATGTATTGGACTACCTTGTATGTGTTCAGCCTGCAGTAATGTGCCTTGGAGGAGACAGAAATGAGTGTGATATAGACCTTCTGCTTACAAACTTTCATATATAGCCCATCTTAGTGCTTTAAGAGTTTTGGGCAGCATGGGCTACCAGAGCTTCCAATGGAAAGGACAGGCAAGGCTGCATGAAGTATTTGACTTCAGAGGGCAATAGACACATTCTTCCAAGTGGCAGCATGTCTTGGTTTCCTATTTGAGATGCAGAAGTAAGATTTTAAACTTGCATTCAATGTGACCCACAAACCTGTCCAATAGAAATCTTACTCCGCATGTGGTCTCAGCTATTTGACACAGAAATATAAATGTAGAGAAAGGATAATAGAAACCAAAGCTTGCTTTGAATCAGACTGTTCATTAATACCCACTCTCCCCAAATAAAAAGACAACAAAACAACCAACATAAAAAAACAAACAAACAAAAGGAAAAAAATAAAAGAAAACAAAACCTTAGGCATAGAAAGCTAAGAGTTAGTCAGCCAGTTTTCAGTACCCATGGGAATACTCTGAGTATGTAAGAGGAAGAAAAACTACAAATGGTATTGGAGCAGTGCCTTCACAACAGATTGAGCCAGGTTACATTAAGAGGACATCAGGTAATGTGCCACAACATTTAGCATCTATCACAAGCTTACATCTAAGAAAACTTCACTGCCTCTTTTACTCTCACAATAGGCATAAATGTTGTTTGCCAAAGTATATGTTCCAGAAAGTCAAATTTCACAATAACAACAAAATGGCCTCAATTCAGTGAAACATTGTCCACTTAGATAATAAACTCTTCTGGATCTCAGGGACCCAGATTATGCTTGTCTTGGACCCAGAGGAAAGGAAGCTCCTTCTCACTCTGCTTTTTGGATTTTTGCTTCTTTGTAGAGAATCCCAAAGTCATGTCCATGGCTGAAAGCCCTTAAGTCCTGTGAGCAAGGCAAGAGGAGTTGTAGACCATGTCACGGCCCCCTTCGGAGTGCTCCTATGGCCTGCAGGGTTCTAGACCATACTGAGATAAAAAAGACTCCTTCTCACTGAGAAGGCTAATGCAGTCATCATGCCTCCAAAGGGCAAAGGCTCTTCCCTCTAGTACTGACCCCCAAGAATTAACACAAGTCTCCATTTTTGGGTCAAAGAACCAAGCTCCTAGATGGTGGAAGGCAGCCTCCTGTTCTCATGGAAATGGCCTTGTTCTGGAAGCTCAAAGACCTGGCTGTCTCATTGATTCTGTAACCCATACAACATACCTAGAACTTCTGAGTGTTAGTCTCCCCATCTGTAAAATCAATGAGGTCAGATATTTCATCATTTCTATGCAGTTAATTCATGTTGCTGTGAATACATGTAATAGTGTTTTGGAGAGAATATATTACTTCTGGAACCAAAAGAGAACTTTGAATGAATGGTCCAAATTATATGTAAGCCCTGTGTGCTTTGGGGCAGTGACAAGAGACTGAGCACGGCAAGCCTCCCCAGTGGGACAGTGGAGCTGGTTTGAAATTACCTACTTGCTTTGTATGGAGCCAGGAGACCTATGAAGAAATAAATGTTATAACTATAGTTTCTTTTTATTTTCTTTTAGGGCTTTGGAACTGCTGGAGAAAAGGGAGAAAAAGGAATCTCTGGTTTACCAGGACCTAGGGTACGATACTGGGATGGAACTTGCTTGGGTCTATTAAGTCATCTGGTCCATTTTATTTCCTGTTTGCATCTTTATGTTATGTAACTTGATGGCCACTTCAGCTTCTCTTGTTTCTTCAACCTTCTTGCAGGTCCCTAAGACTACTTTCCACTTTACCCCATTCCCTTGATTTAGTGTCTGGCTCCCTTGAATAAGGAATGATGTACCCTCTATACTAGGTGACTCCTTAGCCTATTTACTCTCATTGTCCTCATGTATAATTATCTTCTGGGCTAAAGAATTATGTGAGTATTGTCTTGCTTTCATTCTATTCTATCCCAAGGGAATGTGGGCAAGGGTGAGGAGGAGTGCAGGAATGGAAGAAGAGGGCCAAATGCAATCTTTATGACACAAAAACAAGCCTGGGAAGTTCTAGAACATTGTGATGATTGGAGTGAGCAGTTTCCAATAATCTCAGCTAAAGTGGAAAAGTGTTAGCTTCTCTGATCCCTAGATTCGGGCATTTGGGTCTTAGGCTGTAAGCAATTGGCCAGCCTTTGCCTTAAAGAAGTAACATTTTAGAGAATTGTGTTTTCAGCTTGTTTATGAAACTTGTTAAAGAGCCTTTTGAGTATTCAGCAATGTTCATCCATCACCCTACTACTACTTTCTCTACTTTTTCCTACTCCCTTGTTTTTGAAAACACATAATCACCAACGAAGAAGGCATTTGGGAGTGAGAGACAAGCAGCCTCCCACAATGTATTTAAAAATCTCACTACCTGGAACTAATGCAGACTAATTAGATACCACCCAGCCTTTCTACCAAATTCCACCTAGTACTTAAAATGTTTCCATTTATTTAGCTCTTTAAAAATGCTCTGTGTGGCTATTCGGCCTGATGGATTGATTGGTGTTTAGAAAGAAGTCATTAAGCCAGGTCTAGGAACATTCTCTTACCTTATTTTAGGAGCCGCTAAATTCTGAACTCAGTTGAATAGCTTTGTTATGTAAGTCTAGTGGTTTTTCTAGTGTGGGTTATTAATCTTTCTAAGATGCCTCTATTCTCTTTACAGGGTCTCATGGGTTTAGATGGAGTTCAAGGCCCTACAGGGAGTCAGGTATAATGGTTAATATCATTAAATCCTTGATGAACAAAATCTGAATCAAAAAGTCCCATCATTTTACTTAAAATGGCCATTAATCCAAAGGAAGACATTGCTTATAATGCAAATTGTCCACCTCCTTTTTATTGGTATAATCTCAGCCACTCTTTTCTTTGTTTGCACCCAAAAAATGAGTATCCAGTGTTAAGTTCCATGCCATGTCGTGCCATGAGGCAGCCATACTTCTTTAACATGTTATCAGGGCCTAGCAAGGCCAGCCTGCTTGCATTCATCTCTAGCCTTGTGGCCCTTGTACCTCCATGCAAGTTGGCTACCTAGCATGCCATATTGCGTTCTGTAACAGAATCTGTTACAGATTCCAGAGTCAGGTAGAATACACACCTACCCTGGAATGCCAGCCAAGATCCCTGTGCCATTTCCCTTGGCCTAACCCAAAGATCAACCCCTCTTATGCTCTTAGATATTAAACTTAGTTGTAACTATTATTTTATTTTGTCACAGGGCAAGAAGGGGTCCTCAGGTTTCCCCGGGCTTAATGGACTGCCAGGAATTAAGGTAATGTTGTTGGGAAGTGAAAATCTGGGATCAGGTAGGTGGAAGAGTGAAGGATTTCCATAAATGCTCTTTAGTCCATTTGGGCTACTGTAACAAAATAGCACAAGCTGGGTGGCTTACAAACAACAGAAATTTATTGCTCACAGTTCTGGTGACTGGAAGTCAGAGATCAGGGTGCCAGTATTCTTTGGTTCTGGTGAAGGCACTCTTCCAGCTTGCAAACTACCTACTTCTCACTGTGTTCTCACATGGGTAAGCTAGCTCTCTCTAGCCTCATTTATTAGGGCACTAATCCCAATCGTGGGGGCTCTGCCTTCATGACCTAGTCACCTCCCAAAGATTCTATCTCCTGATATCATCAACTTGGGCATTAGGTTTTCAAAATGGATTTTTTGAGGGAGGATTCAAGCATTCAGATACAGTAAATGCCACGTATGAGAAAGAATTAAAAAAAATATTTGACATTTTAAATGTCACTCTTTTCACATGAAATGCATGCATCCTACTTTGAACATACTAAGCTGATGATAATTTCTTAGATACTACTTTATCAGTAGTGGATTAAAAGCGTGGACTATAGGAGCAAATCCATCTCTAAAAGGAGAGAAATATTTTATTATTGACATTACTTAGAATTGCCTACTTTTCAGTTTTATTTTTGTTCTTTAATTTTCAAAGACATTGCATCTCCTTATTGCCTATACCTAGGGGCAGATAACTCCCTCCACCCTACCCTGGATATACCACTGAATCCGATTCTGGTCCCTGAGTGCCTCTTTGGGGATAATTAGGACTCCCTTGACTTCCTTTGCATGGCATCATCCACTAACAAAGACAGTAACAGTAGCAGAGTTCCAGGCCTGCTTAGAGTGGAAAAAGAGTTGAAACTCTGCTCTCTCAGGTGCAGCCATGTTGTCTATTTCTGTGATGTTTCCCAGGCCCAGAAGCAGATTGCCCTGGAGTCGAATTCCAAAATAAAAATTGGGCTCTCTTGTCCTTGACAGGTTTGCAATTGAGTGCCAGGCCTCTGGCCTGCCTTGTGTCACCATCTTAAATAGATAAGACTTTGAAATTAACCTATAGACTAGTTTTCCCTGGAAATCAGGGGTTACAGAAGGAAGAACCTTTCATTTTCCTAGCGAATGACTTTAAGGACAAATAGATCTTGGGTGATAAGGTCACAGAAACATTTACATTTAATGCATTTAATCCTTGCAGGGTGAACAAGGTGACATTGGTTTGCCAGGTCCAGATGTTTTCATTGATAGAGATGGTGCTGTGATCTCAGGTGAAACTTTTCATTGATTTGAGTGGAGAAAAAAAGACAGGAGTTAAATTCTGTATCCCTTGTGATTGTTAAAAGAACATTTTGTCAGTTACTGGATTGCTGCTAAACCCAACACTCCCAAGGGCCCCTCATGGGTCCTGAACTTTGGGAATAAAGTTAACTCCAATATATTGGGAAAGAAGCCAAGTCCTGCACTCCATTTTTGTGTTGGGTCCACCAAGATTAGGATTTGGTCTGGCCTGGGACTGGATTTGCTAAAAAATGATTCTTCTAGTGATACTTAGGGAAAGATTGATATCCTCCCCAGCTAGGCTGACTTCAATCTGATACTATTGGATATTCAGGGTCTCATCTGCATGATCCCATGCATGCTTTATCTTGACAATTTAACTGTAAGTGGAAAAGTATTTTTGGCTAGGGAAGCAAGTGTTGACAGCTGTCAAGAGTATGACGCTTCGAAAGTTCGTCTTCACCTCTCCTTATTCTAGTTACTGTGTGTGCCCAACTCTTTTTTACCTTCTACAAAGATCCATATGCCCACTGTCTCCAGTGACTTCTTGCTTTACCAAAGGTTTCTACTATGGTGCCTCTTCCACCTGAGTCTCTGAACTTATCCCTTTCCTCTCATTGTCTCAGGCCCATGCCCAGTCTGGTAAACTCATTGAAACTGAGGTATTAATGGCTGACAGTGGCTTCCTGTGTTCCACTCCCAGGAAATCTATGTGTAGAAGTAGATTTCAACACCTTAACCTAAGTGGTAAAACTGTTGAGGTATTACAGTAGGTTACTAGTAGTAGCAGAAGAAATTTCTTGGTGCTAACCAGATCTAACCATGGAAAGCAAGCCCTGGCCAGACCAGTTCTGAACTCTAGTGGAACCTTAGCCCAAGTAAGTCCACTATCACATGAGACCATTATCATCTGGGAGATCTATGAAGGGCAAGAAAGGCACTTCTTACTGAAGATATCGCTTTGCAGCTCTTCTTAGGCAATTTGTGGCATTACTGATTTTTTTCATTGCAATATCAGGTAATCCTGGAGACCCCGGTATGCCAGGCCTCCCAGGACTTAAAGGTGATGAAGGTATCCAGGGTCCGTCTGGCTCTTCTGGCATCCCTGGCTTACCAGCTTTACCAGGTAAAACAAATAACACACTTCCTGTACTGATCAGTCCTCTTTCCACTCTGCTATCCAGCATCCCCCTTCTATACCTCTGGTCTTGTGCATACCTGGCCAAAGTCAAAGGAAAGTTTGACTATGGTCAATTAGCTCTCCACTGGCATCCCAAGGCTAATATATATAAGAAGAGGGCTTGAATGGTCATCTTTCCTTTGGCCTCAATAATGAATCATAGCTAAAAAGGCAATCCAAGACTGTCATTGAGGTTTGCGGCATCCAAAGGGTCCTGGGTTGGACTGCCAGAGCCCTATCACTCTTCAGAAGATATGCCTTCCCAGTTGATGCTTGCAAGAAGGGGCTAACAGAAGCTAGAAATAGTTTGAACCAAGACCCTCACTCTATGCATAATTTAGGCACTACAAGTCCCAGGATCCTATGGATGGTACCCTTAAAACAATCATTGGAGGGCATACATATATGTTATTCTATAGTAGTAAAAATACAAAGAGCATGCCTGAGTCTGAGAGGCAGTTATGTCCCAAATATAAATCCTCATATATTACTTTTAAAGGAACTAGTTTCTAAATTCCTTAAAGATGGGCCTCTCTGTAAGGATACCTGTGCTTTTAAAGCAGTCACTTAGAAGAGGTAAACTGATCTCAGCAACAAAGTGGAAAAAATCAAGAAGTGAAGCTATATACCCAGTTTGCCACTAAGAATCCTCATACCCCTAATTATGTTTTATCGTGTCTTTGGGCCTTAATTTACCAAGAGGTTAGGCTAAATGATTCCTAAGGACTCTTTTAACTCTGATACAAGAGAAGGGTAAATGCTTTCCCCAATTCTTCCCTTGGAGTTAGTTTCCAGTGTATGCCACTGAATATAATACCCCTGAAGAGTAAGTACGGTGATATACTCAGCATTTTTGTGGGGGCTTATCTTTCCAGGTGCGCCAGGTGCCCTAGGGCCCCAAGGACATCCAGGCTTGAAAGGAGACAAAGGAAACCCAGGCCGCACCACAATTGGTCCAGCTGGCTTTCCTGGCAAAGATGGGTTGCCAGGTTTACCAGGCCTGCCAGGCCCACCTGGTAAGTTGTTCATTTCTCTCTTTGGTCTTGAGACTCAAGTATGATACAGACTGTAGAACAGTCATGACTTTTGAGGGAGGTAGAGTTTCATAGGTGAAACAGCTAATCCAGGACATATTATAACTGCAGAGAGGCAATGATAAAGGCCCCATCCTCTCTGAATCAGAGCCCTGCTTCTATAGGTTAGAAACCACAGTAGTCAGAGCATTCATGACAGAACAAGCAAGCGAGGGCCATCTTGATTACCAAACAGTACCTAATGCCTTCTTATTTTTGTACTCATTTCATTCCATGTTTCACTGTTCTCAACCTCTAGGCCTCTGGTCTTACAGCTCCTGAAGATGAAGCATTGGCTCTTTCAATCTTTCCCTGGTCCTCAGGGGTGAGCTGAGAGCCTAAGAAATGGAAGCCAGCCTGATCCTCAAGGTGGCTGCTAAAAGCCTCACAGGGCTTCTTCCTCCATAGATCTTCTAACTGAGTGTGAGATTCCAGATTCAAAATAGAAAGGCTGGAAAATATGCCCACATTTCTTTGTAACATAAACCCATGACCACTGCAAGTTTGCATCCATTTTACTCTTTCGTCTGAGGAAGACCTCTCTGGGATAGATATTGGGACTGCTGAGTTACTGAAGCCTTGGTCATTGTTGTATCCCCAGTAGTCTGGTCCACTGCCTAGAACATGGTAGACATTCTGTAAATAGTAGTAGAGCAAATAGAGCCAACAGAAGATGGACTTGCTGCAGACCTCAGGTCCCTGTCTTGGATTTTTTGCATGTGGGGGTCTCTGCCCAGGTTGTTGAACCTTAAGAGCCCACACCTTGGTGAATGAGCTGCTGTGCTGAGTCAGATGAGCCCAGCTCATGTAAGCCGCCAATTTATTGTTTCTTTTTTTCTGAAGGTCCAGCATTTGAGAATGGAAACCCTAAAGACACAGAGCCAGGGTTCCCTGGTCTCCGAGGAGAAAGAGGTCCAAAGGAAACCAAGGTCTCAAAGAAGTTAAAGGTGATTTTATTCCCAGACTCCCTGGAGAAAGATTTTCTGGGGAATGAGCAAACCAATAGCCTTAGAATCTGAATGGAAGCAATCTTGGATCTTGATTGGGGATTCAATTAATAAGATCATTAGAAGTGCTATATTTGGGTCACTAAGAGTGAGGTTGGTGATTGAAGTCACACAGAACAAAGGGGCTCACAGGCTACTCTTCCTATCTCCTCCACATGCAGAAGCTATGCCAGCAGCGAAGGGTATTAACTAGCACAAATACAGCCCCACCTCTCCCCAGTTTGCAAAGCCAAGAGTGAAGTCACTTATCATTTTCTTCCAGCCTGAACAAAAGGGCTCTGAACAGGTCCAATACCTGGCACTCTGAAAAAGCCAACTGGCTCCAAGGAAAAAACTTCAGCCCCCACTGAGTTGAAGGACCCATTGATTATCCCAGTCTTCAGCTGCACTGCTCTCTCCATCTGCTTGTTGCCTTTGGGTCATTCCTATATTTCATACTCTGAGGGGAAGATGCTAAAGCTCAAATGAATCAATTTCATTTTAGTTGCAATCCAGGCCAGGTTGGATGAAGATGCAAAACAGCTGGCTGAAAGAAAGGGTTTGGGATGACCTAGTGGTTTTGAGTACCTGAGGTCTCTCCTCTGTTCTCAAGCAAAATTCATAGCTCTCCTCAAAACTCAAACAGAGAGATCCTAACTTACTTTTCTCTTTTCTCAATGCCTGTTATAAAATGTCAGTAAGTATTGGAGCTAGTTCAGAAGTTTTTGAAAGCTTCATCTCTACTATTCATATCCAAGGAAGACTGTTTTGGGGAAAGGGCATTAATTTGCAAGTCTTGACTAAGGATTTTAACCTTGGCCCTTCCCTGACTCACTACAGAGATAATCTACTTTTCAAATACCATCCTCTCTCCTAAAAGAGGGACAATCCTTCTACATTCCCATTGGGCCAGAAGGTTTTCTCTAATTGGGATAGTGATTCTCAAGCTTCATTATACATGAGAATCACCTAGCAAAGATTTAACTAAAAATAATTTATTGGGTCTGGCCTCCTGAGAGTCTGATTGACTATATCTAGTGTGAGACCCAGCAAGCTGCCTTATAAACAATCATCACAGATGACTTATTCAGAAGGTCCATAGATCAACAGTTGAGAAATGCTAATTTGGACAACAGATTGTTCTCTCAGAGTTTCAGGAATTATCTCTTTTCTAAAAGTAATAAGAGGTCCTTCAGAATTATAGGGGAACTCAGAGTCACCTATATTGGCCCAAATTCTCATTTTCCAGATTATAAACATGGAAGATATAGGTAGCTGGGCTACAGTGCTAGTGACTCCTTGATGCCTCTTCAGAGGTGCTTTGCTGAAATTCTTATCATCAATTTATTTTGCATTTGTTTGGGTGTACAAAAGACAGGGAAAATGACATTTTGGTGAAGAGAACCTTTGGATTCCAGACCATCAACTGGTTAGCATAGGTCAGTGGCTCTCAACTCTGGCTGTACATTAGACTCACTGATGTCTGGGCCCCATCCCAGACTAATGGAATTCAAATTACTAGCACAGATGTCCTTTGATAGAGAGTGAAAACAGTTCATTTGAGTCTGTTCATGTGTCTTTTGATTGCCTCCATGGAGTTGTTGATGTCACAGATTACCACTGTCATGTCTTCCTTCTTTTTGGAAAGATGGCCCACATTGTTTAATACTGTCTTTTATTTTCTCCCAGGGACTCAGGTTTTTGTGCTTGTGATGGTGGCGTCCCCAACAATGGACCACCTGGGGATCCAGGCCTGCCTGGGCCACCAGGTCACATAGGCCTGCCAGGCCTTAAAGGAACCAGAGGAGATCCAGGCTCTGGGGGCCCACCGGGCCCACCAGGGGCTCTAGTAAGTCTGGGCAAACTTTGGCCCTGAAGGTACAATGGGAGCTTTTCAGTTCCCCTCACTTCTCACGAATCACTTTTTTAAAACATAAAAGAAAGATGAGGATAAAACAAAGCTTCAAGTTTTCGATTTATAATATGAAGAAAGAGGACTAGATGATCTCTAATGTCTTTCTGCTTTAATCTATCTATATTCCCTCCCTTCTCTTTAATACCTGCCTTCTTTTCACAAAATTATTTACATTTGCCTAACACCATACTAGGTCCTGAAGATAAACATTGGAAGTAAGACAAGGTTACCATAGTTAAAGATTTCAAAATTTAGAGAAAATAAGTAAATAAATGAGCAATTATAATACAAGATGATGACATAATCAAGTGCCTATAACAGTGCTGAAGTGTACTCAGGGACTGCTTTATGTTAAACCTATGCTAGGTGCCAGAATTCTATTAAGTCTGTGTCTCCTGATCATTCCCTTTTGTCTCTTTTTCAGGGTTTATTTGGGCCTCAAGGTCCCACAGGTCCCAAAGAAAGAAAGGGAATCAACCTTCAGTACAAGATTGGGATGCCAGGAAACAGGGTGATCCTGCCCCCAGGTTCTCCCTGGTGATACAGGAGCACCAGGCAAGGAGGAATTACCAGGTTTACCAGGTCTGCCAGGTCTTCCGGTACGTTGATCATTCCTGAGTGATTTGCTCCATAAATCCTCACACCTGACTTGGAAAGTTTTTTTTATTTTTTGGTGGTGGGGTGATGGGGTTATTGATGGCCACTGGACTATTAGACAGGACAGAACAGAGAGTCTTAAACATCTTTTCCTGCCTCTTCCACTGACAATTTTGCTCTCTTTTCCCTTTCTGTAAAATAGGACTCTTTTCTCAGAATAGATCATTGTCTCATTTGAGAAATGCTAGTAATAATGGGCCATATCACTTAAAATGCTTCAGCTTCTCAGTAGCTTTCCCTTGCAAATAATTCAGCTGCTTTCTGTGATGCCCACTGATCTAGGACTTTTTGCATTATCAGATCACCCAGGGTTGACAAGCTTCATTCCCACTAACTAAACTCAGAGGACTTAATGATAAACTAGAATGACAGAATTTTAACAAAAAGAAAAAAAAAAGAAAGAAAAACTAAGCAGTGGTCAAACTGGTTACCTCTTTCCTACAGTCAGAAAGCTCTCCACATAGATATCTAAGTTGAGCCTCCATTCTTCTCATGTGTTGTCTAGGGTGATGATGGACAGGGCTTCCCAGGTGAAAAGGGGTTACCTGGACTCCCTGGTGAAAAAGGCCCTAGTGGTCTACCTGGCCTCCCAGGAATTGGGATACCAGGACCTCCTGGACCTCGTGGGCTTCCTGGAGACCAAGGAATACATGGATTACCAGGGAAACAAGGGCTCCCTGGCCTCCAGGTAAGTCAGGGAATCAGATGGCTTTGGACTTAGAAAACTGACCCCTCGTAGAGTATAAGCATGGCCCAGATGCATGAAATGTATCATAAGAAGATATTTGGTTGGTTATAATCACTACTTTCAATCCTCTTAAGGGTTTTCATGTGGGAAAAGGATCATAGTTGTATTGTGGTATGCTTACATAGAACAATATAGATTTCAGCTCTACTTAATGAAAACCTTCCTAATTTACAATATGAAAATGTAGCAGAGATGCCTTGGGAGATTATGAGCTCATAATCCCTGGAAATTTTCAAGCAGAATTTGGATGACCATTTATGATGAGTGCCATCAAAGTAATGAATGGGAGATTGGACAAGGTGTTCTCTAAATTGTATGGTGAAATCATCAATAGGGAAGAACCTTTCCTTAATTCATGAGATCTCAGATTGAGCAGAGAGCTTAGTATATAGTCTAATCTCCATTTCATTACCTTAAATCTCTTCCATTTATGTATGTAGTTTTTCTACTAGAATTTCAGGAGTTATTATGAGTGACATGCTTATAGATTGTAAAGGTACTGTGCTAATAATTTGTCTTCTACCACATAGCCAGAACAGCTCTTTATCTCAACTTTTATGTTTCCACAACTTTTGTGTTTCTCATCACTTCTTACTATCATCTGAAGTTTTGAAACCTTGAAATTGATTTCTTATTCTTCATTTGGAA
Organism: Eonycteris spelaea; assembly: GCA_003508835.1. Classification (NCBI taxonomy): domain Eukaryota; kingdom Metazoa; phylum Chordata; class Mammalia; order Chiroptera; family Pteropodidae; genus Eonycteris; species Eonycteris spelaea. The sequence goes on along the minus strand of PUFA01000618.1, from coordinate 83,930 downwards.
TGCTTCTTATATCTTCCCTTCATCTTCTTGCTATTAACTCCCATCTCATGCCTAGCTTATCAGATACCTATATGCTTATTGTAATAAATGGGTAGTTGGACAGATGGGCGGATGGATGGATGAAAAAATGGGTGGATGGTTAGGTGAGTCAATGACAACATATTACTAAGCAGTTTCTCATGTCCTACCTTTAGGCTTTCTCTACTCAATTCTACTGTGAAGATTGTGCTGATTCAATATCTGTAATGTACTGGTACCAATGTGCTATTCCCAGTCTAAGACCACAAATGGTCTTCCTGAATAGAGGATAATGACCAAACTCCTTTCTAAATCTAACCTTATCTCACACTCATCATAATTGAAAAAAAAAAAAACACTTAAGACAACAGTATTTTCACTGTCCCCAAACACAATCTGTTCATTTCTAATTTCCAACATTTTTGCCCATGTTGCCTTTTTTTGGAATTCCCTTCCTTTTATCTCTATCCTAGCCATCTTTCAGGGTTCAATATAAGCTCTACTTCTTCCACTAAGCCTTCCCTTGACTTCCACAGTATGTAATTGCCACTTAAATTATATATTTACTTTCATTAATGCTTTCACTTTTTCAAACTGCATTGTAAGCCTCTAGATTCTAGGGAAAGTGAGTATAACTTTTTAGCATTTCTCAATCTTTCTAGTGTAGTGAAATGTTCCAGAGAAGACTAATATATACTTGCAGAAGAAAAGGCCTTCCCAAAACCAAAGGGCTATTTCTTAGACCTATTTCTCTTCTTTCCACCTTGCCACGTTGAAGAATGACCAAAAAAGAAGATACAAGATCTTATAAATTTTTATTTATTTTAAAAATCTAATTTTGTGAACTGGTATAAACAAGGAAAATGGTATAGATTAAAAATTGATGATTCAATATTCTTAAAACCAAGTCATTATTTCAGTTAATAAATTTCTATGAATGCTGTGAAAAATTTTATCAAACAAAATCATCCTCCCATTTGGAAGTCGTGGCATCAGATATAGCTTTGCTTTCAGACCTGTTTCCAGAGACATTATTCAGGATCAATCCACTTCTCCTCCAATTGGGTCTTCACATTCTAGGTCAACCCATTGTGCAGGCAACCAGGTTTTAAACTGAGTTATAGTATTAAGGTACGTGTGAACTTACACGCACTCAAATCTGGATAATTCTCAACATTCTGACTACTTGAAAACAGGCTAGGTCAATGGAAGGAAGCCCACAAGACCATTTTTATGTAAACTTTTGTTAAGAAGTTCTTAGGAATATAATTATATAGTAAGCTGTAGCCTGGGAGATGCCTTCTGCAGAAAATGTTCTTGCTGTGGTACCAAGACTTTCCAAAAAATTACTTCAATTAAGAGCATTAGCTTTCATTTTCTTTATATAACAACCAAATATAATCCCTCAGACCTAGCTTATTTTCCACACAATTTTAAAAACATGTAGCTTTTGGGTCCCAGACTTTTGCATTGTGGGTCATCACTGTTGCCATGAAAAATGAAGATGCTGTTCCTAAATGTACTCACGCCAACTAGCGGTGGCCCAGGCTAGGACAACTGCCTTGCCAGGAAAGGGAATGTAGTCATCAGAAGCCTTTCAACCTAGTAGTGTGAATTATTACAAACATGAGGCAGGCATATAATGGGCTGTTTCTAAAGAGGCTCTGACCCAGATGCTCATGATAATCCATCATCCTGGTTATTACTAAAGCAGCTACTTTGTTCTTGATTCTGTGTGGATGCCAGCACTTTGACTCAATCCAAAAAGGAAATTTGGTTGGTAAACATACTTGAGCTTCAGAAAAGACGTCCCTTGGGCCTCAAGGAACTTCTTTACTGGGTTAATTTCTTCTTTACTTGATCGGTCTAGGTGACTGATGCTATAAGGAGAAGGTTGGTAAAAGAGACTTAGATACAGAGGAAAGTGAGAGCTAGCCAGGTCAGGAGGTTCTCAAATACCAATGGTGGCAACCTCCCCTCCCCTTCCTTTTTGCTCACATTTATCTCAGACATTCACAATGGCCTAAGTACCACACTGGAGTGCCTGGTTGGAGAAAGGTGATCCTAAGGCTAGGGTGCAAAGGCTAACACTAACAGTGCTTCAGAGATTCTTTAGCACATAACTTCTGGGAGGGAGTACAGGGGTAAGTGGCCATGCAGTCTCTGAGAGGGGCTGATTTCTTTCACTATGCATATTGATGGTTTGGCTGATCTCTGTCGCAAGCAACTTCATTTAATGAACTTAACAGGGCTATAACTAGCCTTGGGAGGTACCTGGAAGGATCCACACACATCTAATATATTTATTCATTGGATTCAGAGTAAACAGAGATGTTAGAATCTTGATAATCAGACATGATTTTTATTCTGAATATGTATCTTGGCATTAGTGGAGGGAATTCTGTTATACTTATAAAACAGAACGTGGGTAGAGCTGTTTTCTGCTTCGTTGGGGAGAAGGCTCTGAATTCAAGGATGTAAAGTAAAAGAGCCGATACCAGTACAATGTGAAGTCCTTACCTTCTCATCATGTTGACCTTCTGATTTGATAAACAAGTATGGTGTGGTATACAGGATTGGTCTGAGGCAAAATGAAGTATATCCTTAATTTCCTCTAATTTCTACTCATCTTCCCTTTTATTATTATTTTTCCTGTCCTGGAATTTTTCAGATACCTGTCCTCATCCTTATTCTCTAAAGGTTTTGTTTTTATCTGTCTGTAACAGGTGAAAAGAATCTATGAAACTGATCTTATAAATTGAAGATGGATGGTTTTGTGTTTGGAGCTAGACCAGAGATATTTGCATTTTACTAGTTTGTTTTCTTAAAGATACAAAGCAATGAAACTACAATGATTGACACATTGCAGCCAATGGGCTGTTGAAATAGTTGTAGCAGGAGCGTCTTCTGCAGGGTCCCTCTCATGTTACATCTAGAGAAGCAGTTCATCAGGACTCAGACCTGGGCTGAGCACAGAATTAGCAGCCCTCTCCCAGTAAAGAATCTCGTCCTGAGGTACCTGCCCCTAGAGTGTATTTCCATAGTAGGGAAATAACCCTCAGAAATAGCTCCATCACCTCAATGTCTAGCAGGATGGAGATGGGTGTTACCACCTATGGAAGATGGTCAGGCCTATAACCATCTCTCCATCCACGGAAATATAGGAACTATAGGAGCCTGAGGTCTAGAAGGCAGAGTTACTGCTCAGGCTGGAAAGTAGTGTCACTAACCTGACTGAGGTAGGAACCAAGGATTGGCCTTCCAGGAGCTCTTCTGAATAGTTCTCTTAAGTAAAAATAATAAAAAAAATACTATTATTCATTGAGCACATATCAGGGTGTCAGGCACTGCACTAAGTGCTGTTAGCATTATTTCATATAATCTTCACAAACGCTATATGTGATAAGTAGTTCCCATTTACATGAGGCTCAGATAGATTAAGTATTTTGCCTATATAACTAGTTAGTAGCACAACTAAGATACAAACTCAGGTCTGTCTGGCTTCAGAGCCTAACCTCTCACCCAAAACATTATACTGTTTAATTCCCAATTTTGATTTAGGACTAGAACAAGTAGGCTAAAAAATGCCATCAAGCCTTCATATTGGAAAAAAAGAAGTGTGATTGGAGGAGGAATGCCAGCCAGTTGAGTAAGCAGTCTGAATCATAGGTATACATATCTTTTAAGAAATGCAATTTGAGATTGATTTTAAGTACTGGCAAAAACTATAGCAGGTTATTAGAACTGTTGGCCCTATGGCTTAAAGCAGACCTTGGGGGATTGTTTTAATGAATAAGTAAGACTAATTTTAATTAGCATAACAATTATTTGTAAATGGCACCTGAGGGAACCATCATCCAATTTGTTCACCAATATTTTATTAAACCTCCCTCTGTGATCTTATAAATCTTTTTATTTGCATTATGAATGAGCAAGGAAGAATTTGCTAGGGAAAAGGCTATGCATGCCAATTTTAATTTACTGAATATTAAAATTGACTACCCCTTCTTCCTAAGTAGCAGAGTTAACAGTTTCAAATGAAAAGCTGAGGGAAAGGTCACTGTCTGTTGTGGGCAAGAGAGTGGCCTACAGTGTTTGCCTGGTACAAATCTATGAGTATATCTGACCAAAAACAGTCAATAGGTTTCAGTAGATCCCAAATGAGGCGTATCAAAAGAACCTGATGGTTTGAGAAAAGCCTCATTCACAGAAAAGGTCAGACATGTGAACTTGAGTGGTTTTGGCTTCAAACCCTCCAATCTTGTGATATGGACATAATGGACCCTTAGGACTAACCCAAGCTCCCATCCTAAGAAGAGTCTCCATCTGAGGGCAGGGTGGATAGGCCATTGCCATTTGCTGCTGTTTCTGCACAGGCCACTGCTGGGAAAACCTTTATAGGTAGCATCTGCTGCAGAGATGACTGCCTGGCACTGAGCACTGATGGCTTGGGAAGTGACATCCTGGCACTTGGACACTATGGGCATTTTTATCTGTAAACAATTGCACTAGGAGTAACTCCTAAGAGCTTCTGATGTCAGGATTTTTCTTCATGGGCTTCAAAGCTACTGGGTGCGAAAAAGAAATTAGTTGTCCTGTTTGATGGAATGGGAGTAAAGGAGCATGCTAGGGGGAATCATTCCTGACCCAGTGAGGTTACCAGATGCTTACCTGTTACTATTTACAGGTATCACCTTGCCTTGTATTATTCCTGGGTCGTATGGTCCATCAGGATTCCCAGGAGCTCCTGGATTCCCAGGTATGGAATAAGGCCAGAGAAAGCCACTGAGCACACTTGTGATGGCCAAAAAAGAGTATAGCCTGGTAACATGTGGGGGTCCACATTCTTCCTGAGAGGACAGTCTTGAGGACTGAGGGAATGGAATGGCTACTGAAGAGGGCTGTGTGGGGAGGTGAGAAAAAACAGATAGCCTCCAAGAGACTAGGATTCTTGACTGAACATCAGAAATCCTACCAAGCCACACTGACTTTTCTTTCTCCTCACTACTCCCATTTGGGTTTTCAGGCCCTAAAGGGGCCCGTGGCCTCCCTGGGACTCCAGGCCAGCCTGGATCACGTGGAAATAAAGGAGAGCCTGGAAGTACAGGATTGGTTCACCTCTCCGAATTGCCAGGTAAGGAAAGGAGCTCCTCCTCACATGCTTCTCCTCTTGCGTGAGTATGTGTTCGATTGTGGTAGCCATCCACCAATTGTAGAAAGTTAGGTTTGCGCTCTTGTGTGGGTAGAATGGTTTTGAATTCATACTCAGGAAAGAGAGAGCTTAGCTACAGAATGACAGCATATCAGGTCAATAAGGATCATTCGAGGTCAGCTGGTAAAACCCCTTCACTTTCAGATGAAGAAACTGAGGTGCAAATGGAAAGTGACTTGCCTGAGATCACAAAGCCACTAGTGACAGAGCTAAGACTCTAGGACTGTCTCGCTGCCAGTCCTATGGCAGTTTCCTGGATCAACACCTTAAAGGTCAGAGAAAGATTCAGATGAGTGAGAGGGAAATTGTTCATTTCCATCCCTTTGCTCACAACCTATCATTTCAACCTGAGCTTCATTTTTCTACCCTGCACCAGTGGTTCTCAAACTGTGTTCCCTGGGCCAGCAGCATCAGCATCACCTGGGAACTTTTAGTAATGTAGATTTTTGCCCCCTCGGCATATTTACTGACCAGAAGCTGTGGGGTGGGCTCAGCAATCTAGATATTACCAAGTGCCCCTGCCCCAAGTGACTCAGTTTGAGAACCACCTCTGCTCTTCAGCATGGGCCACATGCCTCAGGGTTTATCAGTACTTCAGTTCCCTCCACCTCCCAGGAAGAAGAAGACATGTTGGCAGGGATTAGATGATTCCAGTAGAGACTGGGCTTTGACAGTAGGTCCGCAGTGTAACCTGTCTCTTTGACTACAGTAGGAGCCCCAAGACTGGGTTGCTGGGCTCTGCCCAAGGCCCGGCCTCTCTAAACTAGAACCTCCTCCAGGTCACATGGTGCAGTCCCTGCTTCTGGGCAAGTCCTCCCAGGATCACAGACTCCTGATCTTCAAGAGAAGTGACACACATTATAAGTTTTAAAAGATGTTTCTTTTTAATTATTGAGATATAATTGACATATAACATGTTTGTTTCAGGTGTACAACATGATTCAGTATTTGTATATATTGCTAAATGATCATCATAAAAGTCTAGTTACCATTCATCACCATACACAGTACAGAATCCTTTTTTTCTTATAATGAGAACCTGTAATATTTATTCTCAGCACATTTCACATATGAAATACATTATTATTAACTGTAGTCACCATGTTGTACAGTATATCCCCACAACTTATTTATGTTATATACTAGAAATCTGTACCTTTGACCCCCTACACCAATTTCCTTCATCTCCTACCCGCCCCCCCCCCACTTCCGGCAACCACCAATCTGTTCTCTGTATCTATGAACTTGATGTTTTGTTTTGATTTGATTTGCTTGTTGGCTTTTTTAGATTTGTGACACATTATTAATATGTTTGCTTTTGTACATATTTTCATACAAAATCTGTCTCAGAGATTGTCTCTACCCAGACCTATGGCTCTAAACTTCCATGGCCTTTTATTTTGCCATTTAGGATTTCCTGGACCTCGTGGGGAAATGGGCTTGCCTGGGTTTCCTGGACTCCCTGGAAAAGATGGCTTGCCTGGCAACAGTGGAAGTCCAGGTTTACCAGGTTCCAAGGGAGAACCTGGTGACATCTTTGGTGCTGAATGGTGCTCCAGGGGAGCGAGGCCTACAGGGATTGCCAGGGGACAGAGGAGTGCCTGGAGATGCTGGCTTCCAGGACCTAAAGGTGACTGTATTTACCCACTTATTTAACAATATACAGAAATCTTTTCCATAGCCAGTATACTTCATGAACACTTGCATGAATATAGGAGATGAATTAATTAGGGGGTTAAAATTTTGTTCAGTCCCTGTCTTTGGAGAACTTTTTTTCTTAAATCACATGAGTTCTATTCTCTTGTTTTAGTAATTCCAGAAGTAACCATAACAATAGTCAGATGTCTTTCAAATCCTCTGAATAACTGCTGGGAATAACAGCAAGGCTGGAGCTGAGAACACAGTGACATCTGGGATGTATCTGGGTCAAGCTTTTTGCTGGCACTTGGTTTGGTGACCAGTCCCTGCTGTTGATCCAGGCTGTGAACATCTGCCTCTTCTTTTCATTAGGTTTGCCTGGGAAGTTTGGGCTTGCTAGGCCCAAAGGTGAGCGAGGCAGCCCTGGAACACCAGGCCATGCAGGACAGCCAGGCGCCCCAGGCCTGGTGGTTTACTCGTATCAAGGGCAAACCCGGGCTACCAGGAAAACCAGGCTTTCCAGGCACTTCAGGTAGGTCTTCTGGAGAAAGAGCCTCAGTTGCCAGGCTTAAGCTAGGCCCTAGCCCTGGGCCCTGGCAGCCGCTGAGGGACAAAAGCAGCAGTGTGACATGGCCAGAGTTGAGAAAGACTTTCCTAGCCTCTCAAGTTTCAAATCTCAAGTCACCCCTGCAGTGCCAAGTGGAACAGATTTCTGCAGTTTAGCTTCCAAAATATTACCACAAATCCTTCCCACAGCCTCACTCCCCTTTTTCGTGCTTCAACTCCCTCCTGCCTTCCTCAGTTAGAGAAACTGGTCTTGCTGTGGAGGGAGATCTAGCCATGTCCATTGCCTTCACTGCAGTCGTGGGGGAACCGCTTTGGGTTCTGGAGAAGTTCAAGCAGTATGTGACAGCATAGTGGCCTGCCTTTCAGGGAAGCATGGCTCTGAGGACCGGTGGCCCAAGTGTCTCTCACTGGGCAGTGGGGCCTGACACCCCTGGTTCCAGCCTAGTGTTTACACTTTGCTTTTTCCTTTTCTTTCTTTCTTTTTTTTTTGCTATAACTATTTTAATTTTTTATATTTGTTTTTAATTATAGTTGACATACAATATTATATTAGTTTCAAGTGCACAAATTAGTGATTAGACATTTATATACCTTACAAAGTGATGACAACAATAAGTCTAGTAACCATCTGTTACCATACATAGTTTATTATGATAGTATTAACTATATTCCATATTGTTATACTTTACATGCCCCGGGACTAATTAATAACTCAGCTTGCCTTTTTTCTTGTACATCCTCCTTATCCTGCCTCAGTGACCATGTCATCCCCTTACTCCTGGCCATGTGACTGAAGCTGAGTTATTTACAAGAACTGCTAATATTTTTATCCCCTTTGTCCATCTGTGTTTCTGGGGTCTTCACTTAGGCTGTCCAGGTGAGAAAATGGCACACAAGCTCAGAAACTAAACCCCCCACCAGCTTTGCTGTTCAGGGAATTATCTGACTATACACTATAACCTGGCAAGGCCAGGGGTCCCTGAACTCATGCTGTGGGGTTGGCCCCCATTGAATTTCTTTCTATTGCTGTGGAATCCCTCTATCAACAGCCTCCCATTAGAATCCTAGGGCTTTCAGCTACTTGATGCTTTCAATCCATAGAAAGCCAAGTCAGCCATTCATTTAGGTCCTCAGGGTCCCAAATACCTCTGTACTCACTGATTTAATCCTTTAGTTTTTTTGTTTGTTTGTTTGTTTGTTTGTTTTAATTTCATTGCTTTGTACCTGAACACTCTACTCTGGTAGCAGCTCCGGAGTTTAATCTGAATGATGAATTTAAAGCATGGTAAAAGAAGTCTCTGAATGCCTAGGAGACAAAATGGGCCTTGGGGATTTCTAGAGGACTTGACACTAGGGGGTCTTTAACCTTAATTCCTAAGGAACTGGCTGACTTAACTGCTTGCATGAGGGATGAAAAGGGCAGCCCTTTATCCATGGCTCCCTGGGAAGCTGAAACAATAGCTCAGCTTTAACCTCTACTTTACTGATTGGCTCAAGAAACAGCCTTCAATGTGTGATTCGACTGGAAATACCAGGCAACTAGAGTCCAGTTGCCACCTGGTTTCCCAGAGCTTCATTCAGGGGCTAAAGTGTGGACAACATCATAAACAATGCAGAACAAGTTATGATTAGAAGGGATTTGTTCATCACCCTGTCAGCCTACTGTGCCATGCTGGAAGTTATAATAGCCATTGGCATGTAGCAGTTGGGTGGTAGGTCTAATACTTCAACCAACTAAGAACTCTGCTGTCAGCAGCCTGCATAGATCGTTAAAGGGCCAGAGGCCTAGTGAATGGGCAGTGGCCCAGATCTGGACAGAGCCTTGCTTCACAACTGTCCTGCATTATCTCTTGTGTGATTCAGGACATCCTGGAAAGAAAGGCCAGAAGGCAAGACAGGTCCTCCTGCATCACCTGGAATGAAAGGTCTGCCTGGGCTGAAAGGCCTTCCTGGATCTTTGGGGTTAATTGGCTTCCTGGGAACTCAGGCTTGCCAGGGGCCTACTGGATTGCCAGGCCTGCCAGGTATGAAGGGTAAGTGAAGTGGTCAGGAATGGCACCGGTGGGTGCCATAAAGGAGCATCCATGTTGCCCAGCCTCACTCCTCTCCTCTGCCTAAGAAAAGGGAATGGTGAGGGATGCGGGCAGGGCTTTTGTAGCAAGATAGTTTGGACAAGGCTAGTGCTAAAGGAGGACTCCCATCCAAGGTCAGTCACCCTCACCACCTGCTGGTAGAACACTTGGCGAATAGCATGCATGGCCAGTAAAGCCTAAGACAGTAATAACCACACTGGATTTACTTATTTGCAACACCCGCTACCGCAGAGCCTGATAGCTCTCATTTACTGTGATTGTCCTGCTAGACACCAGAGGTTAGGTAGGAGGAATCTCCATTGTATATCAGGGAAAATGACTGGTCCAAGGCAAACAACTGGTTAGCAACAGTGCCAGACTAGAGCTCATGTCTGTCTCCTAGCCTTAGGCTTTTACTTTTTTTTTCTCTATGCCACACATGAGTTCTACCTTAGCAAATCATAAGAGAGGTTCCCACATCTTCTTTCCTTTTTGTTGCTAAGTGTTATGACTCTGTTCAGGTAATAGTATTTTGTATAATAACAAGAGCTTGGGCTTGGAGTTAGAGAAACCTGGTTTGAATTCATTCTCTGTAACTTCCTGGCTGTGTGATTTTGGGTAAGTTACTTAACCTCTCTGAGCTTCCATTTCCTTGTTTGTAAAACAGGAATGATAATAGAAATTATTTTTCTCAACAGGTGAAAAGGGGTCAGTTGGACTGACAGGTTTTCTAGGGTTGCCAGGTCTCCCTGGTATTCCGGGGGCAAGCGGATTAAAGGGAATTCCTGGGTCGGCCGGAAAAGTGGGACCATCTGGACAGGCTGGTAGCCGTGGTGAAAAAGGTGAGCTGGGGAATTGAATTCTGGAATTGCCATTCATGCTTCTCAAAGTATATTTTGTTTGTCGATTTTGTCATTTGTGTGCTTGTACCAACCCCTGTGTTAGATAGATCGGGGCTTCTGAGTGAAGTCATTTTAAACCAAAAGGCCAAATGTCTTGAGTACAATTGCATGTTAGAGGCCTTGTCATACATTCCCGTTTGCTCAACTGAGGAGGGTCTTGAGTAAGGTCTAAAGTTGTGATGGAGTTTGGGCATGTCCAAGGAGAGGACATGTACATAAATGCAAAGTTGGGGAAATGGCTAAGGAGGAAGCTGGAAGGCCTCAGAAAGGGGGTCTGGAGGTGGTGCATCGAAAAGCTGGTATGAAAGGTCAGCCATGCCTGACCATGTGTTTAAGCTCCTCTCACGCAGATCTCATGATTTCATCCTTGCATCCTTGCAGGAGACAGAGGCGACCCGGGCCAGTCAGAATTGCAGTCTAAGGCCTCCAATGCTGAACCTTCAGTTCAAAGGAAACAAAGGCTCTCGGGCTCAGCTGGATCCAATGGATTTCCTGGACTCAGAGGTACTGGGAAATGAATGGGCAGAAAAAATGCCCAAGAAAATGTTTACAACCAAACTTGACTTCCTTCCTAAGAAAGGGACTCAGAGTCCAAGGTACCCCAGAGCAGCAGTGTGGGTAGTGGCAGAAGGTCCAGAGAGGCTGCCTTCCCTGGGTCTGAGAGGTACCTGGACTTTGAGACTGCTGTTTGCATTGCCACTGTGGAACTGATTTTGAACCATAGGCTATTGTACCCCTGGATGAGTCTGCCAGATGGTGGGCATGGGCACTGAGCAGTTTTCCTAGTGCTGGAGCTGAGGTGTCTTGACTGGAGCTCCACAAGACTAAAGGAACCACCCCACCCCAACCTCCAAACTAACTATCCCCAAGCCTGCACTTTGCCTGCCTGTGACCTGGGGCACCTGTGCCTTGGGATGCAGATTTTCTCTTGTCCAGAGTGTTTTTCAGAGCTATTGGCTTCTTTCCAGGAGACAAAGGAGAAGCTGGCCGCCCTGGGCTACCGGGCTTGCCTGGAGCTCCTGGATTGCCCAGCACAATCAAGGGGCTTATTGGGAGACCAGGCCCCCCTGGCTCCCAGGACTACAGGGCTTACCTGGTCTAAAGGGGACCCCTGGAATCTCAGGCTTCCCAGGAATTCCAGGAAAAAGCGTAAGTGTTCCAAATTTTCATCTCCCCACCAAGAAAGGGCCTCCATAGCAGGGAGACATGCTCCTTTTGCCCACCTTTCTCATCCCAGTCCCTTCCACTGGTGACCCCAGACAAAGCCCTCTCCTTGAGACTGAAAGGTTTTGCCATCCTTTCTGAACATCCCTTCCTCTGGCCTTTGTTCACGCTATCTCCCCCATGTGGCAGACTTTCTCATCTGCAATTGCCTAATGCCTGCCCATCCTTCAGGCCCCAGCCCAGGCACTTACTCCTCCAGGAGTCCCTGAGCTCCCACCTTGCTGGCACACTACATTTCTCACTGCTTATATCGATCCTAATAGGTTCTGTGTGGGTCTGATTTCCTCAATGAAATTGCTAGGACCTTTTTCAGTTGCAACAAAAAGAACAAAAACAGGAATAAATCTAACAAAACATGTGAAGGACCTACATAATGAAAACTATAAGACCCTATTAAAAGAAATCGAAGAAGATACAAAGAAATGGAAAGATATTCTGTGTTTTGGATTGGAAGAATCAACATAGTTAAAATGACCTATTACTAAAGCATTATACAGATTTAATGCAATCCCCATCAAAAATCCCATCGGATTTTTTAAAGAAATAGAACAAAAAATCATCAGATTTGTATGGAAGCACAAAAGACCCCGAATTGCCAAAGCCATCCTGAGAAAAAAGAACAGGCTGGAGGCATCACTCTGCCTGACTTCAAATTATACTACAAAGCAACAGTAATCAAAACAGCATGGTATTGGCAGCAAAAACAGACACATGGACCAGTGGAACAGAATCAAGTAGAAGTAAACCCATATTTATATGGCAAATAATTTTCAACAAAAAACCAAAAACATACAGTGGAGAAAGGAAAGCCTCTTCAATAAATGGTGCTGGGAAAACTGGAAAGCCACCTGCAAAAGAATGAAACTAGACTGTTGTCTATCACCACACACCAAAATTAACTCAAAATGGATTAAGGACCTGAATATAAGACCTGAAACAATAAAATGCATAGAAGAAAACATAGGAACTAAACTCAAGGACTTAAAGAGGATTTTATGAATTTGACCTCAAAGCAAGGGAAGTAAAAGCAAAATAAATGAATGGGACTACATCAAACTAAAAAGCTTCTGCTCAGCAAAAGAAATCATCAACAAGGTAAAGAGACAACCATCCAAATGGGAAAATATTTTGCAAGCAACCTCTGAAAGGGCCTAATATCCAAAATATACAAAGAACTCATATGACTCAATAAACAACAAAAAACAAATGATCCAATCAAAAAATGGGCAGAGGACCTGAACAGACACTTCTCCCTAGAGGACATACAAATGGCCAACAAATATATGAAAAGATGCTCAACATCACTAGCTATTAGGGAAATGCAAATCAAAACCACAATGAGATACCATCACACCTGTTAGAATAGCTATAATCAACAGGACAAGTAATAACAATGTGGAGAGGATGCAGAGAAAAAGAACCCTCATACACTGCTGGTGGGACTGCGAATTGATACAGCCACTATGCAAAACAGTATGGAGGTCCTCAAAAAACTAAGAATTGACTACCATATGATCCAGCAATCCTTACTGGGTATTCCCCCAAAGACTCTAAAACTCATATCCAAAAAGATATTTGCACACCATTGTTCATAGCAGCACTATTCACAGTGGCCAGGACATGGAAATAACCAAAAAACTGAAGTGCCTAACGGTAGATGATTGGTTAAGAACTTTTTAGGTAAATGACTTTTGTACAGATAAACAATGGAATATTCTTCAGCCATAAGAACAGATGAAATTCTGCCATTTGTAACAACATGGATGGACTTCAAGATCAATGAGCTAAGCGAAATAAACCAGACAGAAAAAGTTGAAAATCACATGATATCACGTATATGTGGGATATAAACCCAAAAGTGACAAATGAACAGGACAAACAAATAGAGACTCATGTCATGGACAATAGACTAGTGGTTATGTGAAGGTAGTGGGGAGGAGAGGCGGAAGGTAGTGGGGTAAAAAGGGTCAATTATGTGATGACAGAAAGAAATCTAACTATGGGAAGTGAACACATAGTATAAGTATAATATATATGCCTTACTATAAAAAAAGGAAGAGGAGGAAGTAGAGGAGGAGGGGAGGAAAGGAGGAAGAGGAAAAATTGCTAGAAGTTGACAACAAGAACTGCTTTACGTGCTTTTTTTTTTTTTTTTTTTTTTTGTCTGTACCCACTGCCAGCATCCCACTTTGAGTCTGGCACATCATAGGAATTCAGTACAGACTTCTTGATGTTTTGATTTTAGAAGGTCTTTGTTGTCTCCACAAGAGAATGTAGCTGACAAAGAATCAAATCCAGTTTTTCTGGGTTCTTAAAATGCTGGGTGGTAGAATAGACTTAGCAATGAGGCAGATTTGGATTTGAATAACTCATTAGCTCTGTGATTTTGTGCATATTGCTTAACTTGCCTGAGCCAATTTTCTCATCTATAAAAAAATGAAGGTAATATTCAAACCTCCTTCAGACAGTAGTAAGGATTAAGTGAGATGATTCATGTAAAGCACTTAACATTGAAGCTGTGTATGGCAGGCTCTGCATAAATCATAGCAATAACAGGAGCAATATTGAAGGAACTAAATGAACTAAATTACAAAACACCAGTGATCCCTTCAAGCAAAGTCTCAGTCCTCCAAAAGTGTCAGTCCATCTGGTGGAGAGAAAACACACACAACACACACACACACACGCACACGCACGCACGCACGCACACACACACACACACACACGTCCCTGAAGTATCTGCAAAAAATAATTGTCAACTAGATGTCCTGACTACTCACACTCTGGGAGGGATCGAATCAAAGTGAGAAGGCATTCTAGGATGGGTCCCAGCATGAGCAATGGCTCAGAGTTTTTCTTCTGCAGCAAAATCCAGGTAAATGCAGGGTGTGTCCTAGGTAGTCAGTGAACACAGCGTCCAGAACAGACTGGAACTCAGACTCTGCCAAGGCACTAGGAGCATAAGTCTTTACTGGGTACATATGTCAAAATTAATCAAAACCATACCAGATACCAGGGGAGCGCTGTACTGGTGCCAGTTTACATGCTTACTTCCCAGATTCAGTTAGTGTGTTGGACATTAGCCAGTGAAACAATTTTTTCCTGTGAAAATGATGACGTTGGCCAAATTCAGACTCTGGTACCTGCACACATACAACTGCTACCTGGTGGCAAAAATACATTGTGTTCCCTGCTGAACCTGAACCAGAGGACTAGCCCTGCATGGTGAAAGCAACACTTCTTTTTGTGTATAATGGCTCCAGGGCTTTGTATGGATGATGGTACCCAACCATTTGCAGAGCACACTAAGTGACTGGCCTGACTGTCATTTTCTATATTTTCTAAGAGATTGACAGAACAGCCACACTTTGATTTCCCAAGATTAAAATTTTGATAGGCATTAGGAAGTTATGAATGACAAGACCAAGATTAATCTGCAGATCAAATCTCTCCTCTAAAAAACTAAGTATGCATTTCTGCTGTTTGCTCATCACCTTCCCCTCAGCAGGATGTCAGTTACCCCCACTCCCAGTCCACTTCTGCCAGAGAGTACATGAAAGACTTCTCTACGGCAATGGCTCAGGGAGAAGAAGGGAGTGTGAAGGTGGGAGGCCCTGAGCTCTAGGGAGATATAATGATTTCCCATATTGCTTTGAAGGGTTCACAGGGTCTCAGCGGAGCTCCTGGGCTACCTGGAGCATCTGGCCTCCCAGGTTCAAAAGGTAAGGAGGATTTCCTCTTTTAATGTGTTTTTCCATAGCAAAGTGAATTACTAGCAAACACAGGGCTCTCCTGGGAGCAGGGAACTGTGTTTTAGGGGAAAGTAAGTTGATTTACATTTCCCCTTTGGCCAACCCCCTTTGCAGTCTTTGTTCCTCAAAGACATGAAGACACGCAATGGTTTCACCCCCACCTGCCTTCCAGATTCAACAGCAGAGGAGGACCTTGGTTGTAGACAGTATCTTCCCCTGCTGAACCAGCCCACTGGTCAGGAAAATTCCCATTCTCGCTGTCATCATTGTTCCATTGTGGTGATGTTTGCGGGGCCTTTCTATTATCTTCTCTGCCAATACTGAGCCTAGTGATGTGTTTTCACAATTGAGATATGCTTCATGGAAGCATTTCATACCAGTAGCCTGGTAGCATCTCAGCCCTTTGTTTGTGACTGGTCATCTTTTAACCAATGGCTTATTTTGTCAAGGAGCTCCTCTGGCTATACGGAAATTTGAAAAGATTTGCCTTCAAAAGATCTTGCTACTAAATAAGCTATAGCTTTCCTGAAGCACTTAACAATGTCTTGATATTCCCAGGAGATCAAGGCCAGACACTGGACTTTCTGGTAGCCCAGGACCCAAGGGACAACTTGGGATCCTGGCTTGGAAGGTAAGGCGCTGTCCTTTTGTGTCATGTGTCTCACAGGCTCCTCAAAACTAAAGATTGGAAGGGATTTTAGACATCAACTCCAGTTTCTGCAACTTCCATCCAGCGCAGAAAAATTCCTACCTCACATGTATCCACTCACAAGCAACCTGCAGTTTT
The DNA here is from genome assembly GCA_003508835.1 of Eonycteris spelaea. Classification (NCBI taxonomy): domain Eukaryota; kingdom Metazoa; phylum Chordata; class Mammalia; order Chiroptera; family Pteropodidae; genus Eonycteris; species Eonycteris spelaea. The sequence goes on along the minus strand of PUFA01000618.1, from coordinate 67,758 downwards.
CCCCAAGCACACAGCCTACTCTTTTTTGAAATACTTTGTAGACTTATGGGATAAGTCCCGTAAGGACCTTTGGGAAATAAATGGTGTCTACCTCTGTAGTTTAATAGTTATCTAAACAGCTTCTTGGACATTTCCACTGATTTGCTTCTTACTTCTAGGGGCATTCAGAACAAGTTTACTTACCTTGCAATTGAGTTTTTGCCTTCCAATGTGAAAACAGTTGCCACAATCTTTTTCAGAGTTTCTTCATTGTATCTAGCTCCCTTATCAGTCCAAAGTGGCTTCACCTTCCTGCTCACTCTCTCTAAAGGAAGAACACACTGCCCAAAATGTGACCTGATCACTCAACATTTTTCTTGATTTTGTAGGTATTAAAGGGAAAGCTGGACTTGTTGGTGACATAGGTTTCCCCGGAATTAAAGGTGATGATGGGAAAGTTGGTATTTCTGGAGATGTTGGAATTCCTGGCTCCCCAGGTACCATGCCGCATGAAAACTTTATTCTGAAAAACAGGATTACCTTCAAGCCATGACCCATTCTGACTTCTGCCTTGGTTCACTTGTAGGATTTCCTGGGATTGCAGCATGAGAGGAAACCCAGGGCTTCCTGGTTCTCCAGGCCACCCAGGGACAACCTGGGCCTCCGGGACTCCTGGTCTAATAGGAACCAAAGGTATGTGTATTGGGAAGAAGGCAGTGGAGAAAATGGTTCCTTCCTCAAAAATGGACAGCACTACTTTATACTGGAGGCATTGGCTGGGGTTAACTATATCCAAGAGAGCCATTGACCAGGCCACAATGAGGGATAATGGGAAAGGAGGATGAAGAGGAAGAAATATGAGCAAGCATAATGGGAAGAGGAGAATATGAAGTCTGTGAAGACAAGAGTTATCAAGGATGGTCATTGCTCTGGCATACATAGCCTTTCCCTGACTTAGAGGCTGGGTAGTGAATCTCTGGGGGAGCTGGCAACTCAAGGTATTGGCATTACCACTCTGAGTTCTTTTTTGAAGAATCTAATATCTACCACCTGCTCTAAAGCTATAACTGCTTTCTAATAAAAGTCCGGAAAACCTATGGTGTAGGATGTAGGTTAGGTGGTCCAGTCTTCCTAAGAGCACTAAGTAATGCCTCAAGAAAAACTGTGACCTTTAAAATGAAGACTTGGAAATTGCCTTGGAGACAGGACCCTTTGCTGACCCTTCATGATTCAGAGTTGCTGGAGCCATTTCTGATATTCCTCTCCTTCAAGGTTATCTCGGAGTTCTTGGTTTGCATGGACTAAATGGACTTCCAGGAACCAAGGGCCCACAGGAACTCCAGGTAAGGGGAGAACTTCTAGGGCAAGGAGGAAGCTCCAGCTCTTCCAGAAGCCTGGCAGTAGCTGGCCATGAGCTTCTTGACTGTGTGTATCCCATTTCCTTGGAATATAGATCTTCCTTATGAGCCCCGTATTTGGGATGCCTTGATGTAGGGAAAAGAAGGGTGGGGTTTGTCCTTCTACCCAAATAGCTCTCCTCCTGTTTTTTTTTCAGGCATCTCCCAGCAAGTGAGCTAGGCATGAGGGCCTCACCTCTACTGAGTTCTGTCCCCCTTCTCTCTGCATCTCCCCCTAGGACCTAGTATAATCGGTGTGCCAGGGGCCACTGGCCTGCCTGGTCCCAAAGGCGAAAAGGTTCTCTGGGAATTAGCGCTGGAGCCCCAGGGAAGCCAGGCATGAAAGGGCCAAAAGGTGGCCGAGGTAAGTGAGCCTAAGCCCAAGTCTTGTAGAAGCTGAGTAAGGCCTGACTGGGGAGTCAGAGTTGGGGTTCATCAGGGTCATGGCAGTTCACAGAGTTGAGCTGTGCAATGTCTTCACATACTCTGGGAGTCTCAGAAGTCAGTGAAACTGACTGCTGAGAAAGAGAGGGTAGGCCAATGCTTAGAGCTTTCCTGGGAAGGGGTGCCAGGCAGCAGTTAGAAAGTCCCCTTTAGTCTACAGATTCCTCCTTTCCCTCCCTTATTCAAACTCCAGGCTTCTCTTGCACACTCAGCAAGAACCTGGGTTTAATGGTCCTGAGGGACAGGGCTTTGTCCACTTAGCAAGGACTTTGTCAAAAGTTCATTGGCATCTAGTGTAGATGGCACTCCCAGGGCCCTGAAAGATAGTGTGGCTGCTGGAAGGAGTCCAAGACTAAGAGAATAAATGTTCCCTAGGATAGGCACACAGCAGGTATTCAATTAAACTTGGTGGGTTTACTAGACCAGGTTTCACTCGCTCCTGGCTCATCACATTATTTGAAGTCCCTTCTTGAGCCTCCCTTTGCATATCTCTCAAATAGTGAGAATAAATTCTGATTCTTTAACTCTCCTTAGGAATGTTCTGAAGACCCATATATATCCTACTCAGTATAAATAGGAAGTGAATTTGGTGTAGCATCATGGCTAGGAGTATGGGCTCTACAGTCAGACCAATGGATTCACATTTCAGCTTTGTCTCTTACTAGCTATATGACCTTCAACAAGGAAGTTACTTACCTTTCAATCCCAAATGAAACCTTAGTTGTCCTCTTCCACAAAATGGGCACAATAAGAGAATCTACCTCAGAAGTTTGGTGAGAACCAATGAGGAGTGAGGTAATGTATATAAAAGCACTTAGCACAGCATCTGGCACATAGTAGGTGCTCAAGAAATGTTGGTCATTATATCATTACATGTTAACTGGGAAATCAAATTTGCAAATTTTCTGTTCCTTCATAGTTCTGGGGCCTGAGGTCCCAACCATATTTTTATTTGTTTATGTGCCTGTTTGTATAATGTGTGAATGTTTTCCAGGAACTATATTCATACATTAATTCATTTCCTGCGGCATTTTATACTGGTCCATTTGTTGTCTATTTGTTTATTCTTTCCTTTGGTCTAGACCAACCTGTTCTTTCCTGAAAGCCAGCGGGCTTCTCCAGAATGAAGTCTCACACAGGGTTTTGAGCCTGTAGGGAGATTGTGTAGCTCCTTTTGTGGGAGATAGAGAAGAGGAGGCCTGGATAAAAGCACGGGGATATTGCCTTTCCTGTTTCAAAATTTAACTGTGAATGTCTGGTCATTAAATTATTAATTTCCTTTAGCTATCTGAGGTAATAAAATCACAATCGCAAATGCAATAAACAGCATATGTCAAAATGGATTACATTTCAGGAACATAATGCCCGGGGGGGGGGGAAAGCAAGTCTCGGAGGAATACATTTGGTATGATTACATTGCTAAACGTTTATAAATAAGCAAAAACAAACCAATGTATTGCTTAGGGATACAAATAGCATGGCCAAACTGATGAAAAGGGAATGATGAGCACAAAATTCGGGAGTGGTTGCCTCTGAAAGGGAAGGATGCTGGTGGAATCTGTGAAGGGCAGGCAAAGGTAATATTATCTTCTTTTTTCTTATATAAATTGGGTGGTTAGTACAGATGTTCATTGTAACTGGATTATTTTTTACACATGATTTCTAAATATTCATTTTACAAGAATATAGCAAATATTGCAACCCCTCCCCCCCATGAAAACTTATATCTTGATTTGCTCATAGAAATCTGTATAAGATGAGGATTTACACCTAAGGAAACTTCCTAGAAAAATCCTTTACCCTACACTACCTTTACCTAAATAACTGGAAAATTACACCATTCATTTTCATATTTGCTCTAAATATTTAGAGGCCGCATTTGTATATCTAGGGTTTTTAAGGCTCTGGATACTGGGATGAGTTGGAAAAATATGCCATCTTGTGCGTTTCCTGTGCTCATTTAAAGGCCTTATTCTTAATCAAAGAAATATATATACGCTTTTTTTTTTCTATTTGGACATCAAGTAGTATCTTTATTTCAGGTTTAATGGTAAATTGGTGTAATTATAAAATCAAGAAACAGGTAAAAAATGAGGTGGCTCCCAAAACTGAAATGGAAATTTTAATAATCTGTGCTGCCCACACTTACTCTAACTATATTGTGGTGTCTCATTTAGTGGTTTTGCATAATTTCAGTACATATTTTTTTTCAGGAAAAAAAACAATGTATCTTTCTTTTCAGATTTTTTACCTTTATGAAAAAGACAAATACTCCAAAGGGTCATCAAGAAAGAACTGACAATATTACACGTAACACTGTGTGCCTTCGCAACAGTTTTTCTTTGTATTTTTATTTTGTTTCTTTCCTGGACCTGTATAATTGGAGACTTTTTTTGAAATTTATTTTTTTTCCTTCTCTGTATTTCATCATCATTCAATTAATTAACAAGTTATTAAAAAACACTGAATTATCCAATGTACCATCTTTCTTTACTATTCTTTACTTAAACCTGAGAAATTCAATATTAATATAGTCATCTTGCCAGAAAAATAAAATACAATATTAATATTTTATATTTTTCTTTGTCACAAACAAAAAAATAAGAAATCTCAGCCACCAGAACTGTTTATCGACCAGTTTGAATCTATTTCTCTTCATTTGGATATCTTCTAGAATACCAAATTAATACATTTCTTTCATGCTAAAAGTATAATATGTACTACAGTTGTATGTATGGCTGATATGTTTTTCATCAAGATTACCATCTACATATTCCATGTGGCATATTAAATAAATCTTCTGTCATCAGTTGAAATTTTTTGGTTTTGAACATGTTATATACAAATCATTCCATAAACAGAAAACATGTAAAGCAGTATGAAAATTTGAGCAAACAGGGTATTCTACATCTACTCTAATAAGTGGCTATTCTCTTTGGACTAAAAAGGGGGAAGGATTTAATACAGAGACATTTGTTCTCTAAGCAATTAAGCAAGCTGTTACTAATAACATGAATTACCTATAAAAGTGTTTTTCTAGACTCAGAAGTTAGACCTAGAAAGACATTGGGAGGCACAGCACCCTTGTTGCCTCCATTCTGACCAGCAGGTGTCTGTTCTGACTTGTTGGGCCTGTGCCCCATCTTCAATCTGTAACCTTTTCTGAGCAGCTTCAGACATAACTAACTTAATGAAATGAGTGAGAGGAACAGGTTTAAAAACACTTTGGGGAACTTCAGTTTCAGGTGCTGCAGTCATGCCTTTTCTTTTCTGATTTGGGGGAAATTTGAAATATTTCTATTACCAGTGATGTTGGGGAGCTAGAACTTTTCCAAAGCTCTATCCCAATTAAATGCAGCACCTGCTGAGAGGGGTCTCTGAGCTCCATCAGCTACATTTGTCCACAGGCTGCCAAGGTAGAATGGAGGGAGAAGAGCCCTCTGCTGGTGCTCACTGGTCGTGGCAACTACTTAACCGCTTTCCATTTTCTTTTGTGTGAACTTCCATTTTCTCTGAGAGAGCCTGGCCCTCTTCTGGACACACCAAGTCCATGCAGCCCCTTTTATTTGTTCTCCGCAGGTTTCCCAGGTCTCCAGGGCCCTGCTGGTCCCCCCGGTGCCTCAGGCCTCTCTTTGCCCTCAGCGTAGCAGGACAGCCTGGTGACCCTGGGCAACCAGGCCTAGATGGAGAACGAGGTAAAGACAGGAAGCCCAAAAAGGGCTGGCCATCGCCTTTTGTCCAGAGTTTGGGAGGTCCCACATAAAGTCCAGCCCCATACCTACTGCTGGACATGCATGGGCCTGCTCAGACTCACATTTCCCCACCCCCAGCAGAGACATGGGGGACTGGAATGGGCAGTGTTCTTCTGAAAGGTTTTGGGAAGGTCTGAGCTCTGGGACCCCCACAGACAGTGAGGGAACATTCTCTGCCCTGAGGATGAACTTTGGCTTCCTTTCAGTCCTGAGGTTTTCAGCAGTGGCCACTTTCCACTCACTCTGCCCTCATTTCTCTTCCCATCCATCCGTAGGCCACCCAGGTCCCCCAGGTCCCCTAGGTCCCCCCGGACCATCCTCGGATCAAGGTGACTCTGGAGACCCTGGCTTTCCTTGGAATTCCTGGCCCTAAAGGGCCTAAGGGAGGCCAAGGAATTCCCAGGTTTCTCTGGCCCTCCCTGGAGAAGCTAGGACTGAAAGGTATGACTGTTTGGCTGGCTGTGGGCCCTTTCCACTCTACAGTCAGGCATGGATCCTTCCTATAGCCCTGGGAAGAGAGGCCAGATGGTAAATGCTCCTTCCTGCCCTCACCTCTGCCTAGTCTCCAGCCCCCACCATCAGCACCATTGCGGCAGTCCCTGATTTGCTTTCCTTTGGACTTTGGCAGGCCTGAGAGGTGAGCCTGGCTTCAATGGGGACTCCAGGCAAGGTTGGGGCACCTGGAGACCCAGATTTCCCGGAATGAAGGGGAAGGCAGGGCCCAAGAGGTTGAGTTCAGAGCATGTGCTAGGCTGATCCTGAGCTTGAGGAGGGGTGCAGGAGTAACATTCCTTCAGGATTCATTGCACACACTACGCCAAGAAAGCCCGTATGCCTGAAACAGCTGGATCAAGCTCCTCCAGGAGGAAGCTTCTCCACCTTGAGGATACCTATGTCTCCATCATTTCCAGGACTGAAGGCCACTGCTGCTTGCTTGACGCCATGGACCCTGCCACTGGTCTCCCCTCTCAGCATTTGTAGGCCACTGGGTTTTGCACTCATATAGATACCACTCACCCATTTAGTCCAATCCAGAAATGAAAACCATCCTTCCCATCCTTTACCACCAACCCCCTCACTCACATACATCCAGTCCATTAACCCTGAGAGTTATGTCTCCTAAATTGTCTTGCATCTACTCATCTCTCATCACCTCTACCACTACCACTGCAGGTCCAATGACCATCAACATTCTCCATGTGAATCATTGCAGTGCCTGCTAACTGGGCTCCCCTGCTTCCATTGTGCACCCTCCCTCAACAATCATTTCTCCACACAGTGGTCAGAGAGATCTTATAAAAATTTAAATCATCCAATTGCTTCCCATTGCATAGGAATAAACTAAACTATGGCCACAAAGCCCTATGTGATGCCTTCCCTCTTCATCCTCATCAGCAGAGCCTTTTTCGCTTTGGCAGCTTAGTGCGCTTTTGTCACACTAGCCTCTCTCAGTTTCCAGAGACTTTTGAACATGCTAAGTCTGCTTTCTGGAATTCTCTGCCAACCATGCCCAGATCCTTCTAGATGCTCTAAGGTTTCAGCTTAAATGTTACTGATTATAAAAGGCCACTTATCACTCCTTTCTAAAGCGAGCTCTCCACCTCTATAGTCCCCTCTGCTCTTTTCCACTGTCACTGCGCATTTGTTCACTTTCCTTCTTTGTCTTCTCACAATTTGCAGGCAAAATTAATGGTATTTGTCAGGTTATGCATTTTTCATCTTTATCATCAGACCATAATCTCCACAAAGGTCTCTTATTCACTCCTCTGCCTTCGATTCTACCAGGGCCTAGCACATAGTAGGCTCCGAAGAAATATTGTTCAATAATTAGTAAGCAATTGGCCTTATTTGGCTTCTAATAGTAAGCGCAGCTAGCTGGTTTGGGGGTCTTAGGCTGTGATATCAATTGAAACGGCTGGGTTGAGGCATCCCCTTGGCCTTCTTGGCACTTGTGTTCTGACAGTGAGTGAGTAAACCAGCCCTATCAAATTTACAACAAACATTTTCTGATTTGCCTACTATATACCAGGTCTTTGTGGGCCCTGAAGAAGACAAGATGATAAAACTCAGCTCCTGCCTTCAAGGAGATAACTAATCCACTGGATATAGATAGATAGGTAATGCAGACATTGTATAAAACATGGCAAGAGCTGTCCTAGCAATATCCAGTGGGAACTGTGGGGAAAAATAGGAAAGGGAGAAAGCTGGTGTGATTGTGAGGTGGAAAGGAAGGTTTCCAGGGACTCTGGCTGCCTCCACCTGACTTTCCATTCCCCTCCTCTTGACCTTACCCACAGGCTTTACTGGCCCCAGGGTGCACCTGGCCAAACACCAATTGCAGAAGCCGCCAGGCTCCTCTTGATCGATGGGTCTACCAGGCATTGATGGCATTCCTGGTTTCATGGGGGACCTGGAGTTCAAGGCCCTGTAGGCCTACAAGGTGAGGACAGCACCAGAAGAAAGGGGACATCTCAGGAGCTGAGGCAGCTTTGTTAGAGACAGAAGCAACTGCCTGGGGAAGCCCAGCTCCAAAGGGTGCAATTTCCTAAAGCCTTTTCTCTTGCCTCCCACACAAAGCTGCCAAGCTTCTTGTCAGGAGTAGCGGGCCAACAGGGCCAGCAGTTATACTTGGCTTTAGAGAATGTGTGGCAGAGCATAGCAACTTACTCCAATAGCTTGTCCTTAACTAATGTGCTGCTCGAGAGGAGGGAGAGTGGTGGGGATGAAGTCAATAGAGAAATCCAAAGGCAGGGGGACAGGAAACCGGGCTTGTAATCCTAGTGTTTTCCCGACTTGAATAAGCTAGCAGTTTCTCTGGGCTCTGTGTCATTTCTGACGTGGGATGCTAGCAGTAGCCCTGCTCTTCCAAGCATTGCTGGGAAGATAGAGGAAGGAAGGAAGAATGACTGAGGGGCTCAGAAGGCCCCAGAGTGCAATCCCAGGCCCAGATACCCCAACATGAGCTAAGGACTAGCCCAGGAGGTTGGGGCTTGATCTCAGTGTGCCCTCTCCTGGTGAGTCCCTTCTCTAAGGAGGGCTCCTCCAGATCCTGCACATTTGAGTACCCAGTTGTGGTCTTCTCTCTTTGCAGGTTCCAAAGGTGTTCCTGGCATCCCTGGCAACAGATGGCCCCATGGGCCCCTGGCCCGCCGGGGGCTTCTTTGGTGATCCTGGTCTCCCTGGACTGCAAGGCCCTCCAGGATTTGAAGGTCTGGTGATGTGGCATAGGGGGCAGAGGTTTTTGTGAGGGTTTTGAGGCTCTGGGGTGATTCAAAATCTCAAATCTTAGAATTAAGAAACCTGATAGTAAAATCTGACACTACCAGGGAGTCTGGAAGATTGAGTTGCATTCATTTGCTTCCCCACCCCCACCCCCTTGAGCCTGTGAAGAATTAGCACTACAATCCTGAAGAAAAAGTACTGCTCCAAATCTTTTTCTGGATTCGTTATAACCTGAAGTACTATGATTTTATTCTATAGCATGGCCCCCTGCCTGCACTTCCACTTTTCTACTCAGGGATTCTGCATGGGTGGGAGGCAGGTGGTTCAAGCGATAAGAAATGAGATCAGATATGGCCGTTCTGCTACTTACCTCCATTTAAATATCAAAGATGTCAAACCAGTTGTCCTGAGTAGAGTACATTCTGAGGCTCAGTGGGAAAGTACTATGATCATCCACCATGGGCGGATGAGGAGGATGCAATTTTGCCCTGCTAACCTAACTCTACTTGCTGCCTCTGAATCAGCAAGTTATCTCTTATGAGAGTCTGCAAGGCCAGCCCAAGAAAGACCCCTTCTGCTCCCTATCCCCTCACAGACCCAAAGTCAGGCGACTGTTGGGAGAAAAGCAGAAAGCATGCTTGTTAAAATGGTGGACTCTGTAACTGGATACAGTAGTCCCCCATTATCCATGGAGGAACATCGATAACTCACGGTGGATGTCTGAAACTGAAGATAGCTACTGAATTCTATATATGCTGTTTTTTCCCAGTACATATATGCCTATGACAAAGTTAAATTTTATAAAGCAGGCACAGTAAGGGATTAATAATAATAACTAATAATGAAATAGAACCAATTAAACAAAATACTATAATAAAAGGTGTGTGGTTGAATGGCTTTGGGCTATTATTAAGCAAAATAAGGATTACTTTAATACAAGCACTGTGATACCTAGACAGTTGATCTGATAAACGAGGGCTGCTAAGTGACTAATGGGTAGGGAGCATAACAGTATGGAGAAGCTGGACGAGGGATGATTCACATCTTGGGCAGGATGGAGCAGTTGGTGCAAGATTTCATCATGATACTCAGAATGGCGCATGCAATTTGAAAATTGTGAATTGTTTCTTTCTGAAATTTTCCAATTAAATATTTTTTGGACCGTGGTTGAGCACGGGTAACTGAAATTGCAGAAAATAAACCCAGAGTAAGGGGGAACTGCTGTACATTTGAGTTGGTGTTCTAGCTCTACACTTACTAACTGTGGGACTTCTAGCCACAGTTTCCTCATCTACAAAATTGGGGTGAATGACATTGTTTTGAGGATCAAATTAACTAACAGTGCACATATATGCCCTACTCAATGCTTGGCACAAGTGAGTAGCTCCTGTTATTATTTGGCCGCACTGGTTCACACTTTTCTGCTCTTCTCCTCTCAGACCTCCAGGGAAACAGGTCCCTCGGGAGGGCTGGATTGCCGGACAGAGCGTGAGAAGTGGGCTACACTGGTGAAGCACAGCCAGTCACAACAGGTGCCTCTGTGCCCTGCAGGAATGACCAGCTGTGGGTGGGTTACAGCTTGCTGTTCGTGGAGGGGCAGGAGAAAGCCACAAATCAGGACTTGGGTAGGTACTGATTCTGACTGCCAGCCTTGGCCATCTATCCTCACAAAGACAAGAGCACTGATTTCACTCCTCCCAGCCCTTGTGGGCCACTGTTGGGTAGTGGGTCATGAGGACACCAGCTCTGGAGTCAGGCAGATCTGGGTTCCAATGCTAACCATGTACCGAGGAAGAAGTTATTCAATCTCTCTAAGCTTCTGCTTTTCTTTAATGGAACAAGCTAATTCTAGTACCTATCTCGAAGTGACATAAGGATTATATGAATAACCAAATGTAAAAGGCTTAGAAACAATGTTTGGCATACATTAAGCACCCATTAAATGTTGTGATTAGTAGTAGTAATAATGATATGATAGGGCAGGATGTTACTCAAGAATTGTGTTGTCTACAGATGTGCTAACTCTGAGCCAGGCTCACTATTAAATGCTGGTTTTACAAAGCAGATTCATTAGGGGGTCATCATTCAGTCTACAAAAAGATTATTTCATTAGCAAACTTCCCTGGCGCATTGAAAATAGGATTTAATAAACACACATCAATGTGCATACAGTGTTCCAGGATGGTAAGGAGAGGCATTTGTGTTCTCATACAAGTGGTTGAATGTAAACCCAAACCACATCCAGCCAGTTCTAGTTGCCCTGGCATAGTCAGCCCTGCCGCTGCACACTTTCTCTCCTTCCAGGGTTTGCTGGCTCCTGCCTGCCCCGCTTCAGCACCCATGCCCTTCATCTACTGCAACATCGACGAAGTGGTGCCACTATTGCAGGCGCAATGATAAATCCTACTGGCTCTCCACCACCGCCCCATCCCCATGATGCCTATTGGCCAGACCCAGCCCCAGTAACATCAGCCGCTGCTCAGTTTGTGAGGCTCCTCACAAGCCATTGCTGTGCACAGCCAGGACATCAACATCCCACAGTGCCCCTGGGCTGGCACAGCTCTGGTCGGGTACTCCTTCCTCATGGTAAGGCCTTGTACTTCCCCAACCCCGTGTATTGGCAGAGGGCAGAGAGCTCTGGGAGGGTCCCTCAGACCGGTCCCCAGGCTCAAGGGACAGAGGGTAGAAACCACAGAGTTTGAAAAGGGAGAAAAATAGCTAATGAAGACCGGAGAGCCCAGTTCAGCATGAAAGACAGCTAATTATGGGCATGAGTAAAAAGGAACAGTTTCACCTGTGATTGAGGGATAAGACTATCTATGAATCACCAGCAAAGGGCCTGACATCTCTCTGCATGTTTTCTTATGCCCAAGCAAGGGAAGTAAGAAACATCCTATCTGGATGGACAGTTCGTCCCACTCAGGGACAAGACACATTCTCACTGATCAGAGGTTAGATATGACACTCCTCCCTTTCTGCCCAACCCTCCCAGGTCTCCTATCTGCTGTCACCTCCCCTGAAAGGCTCAGTTTGAAGAACATGCTGTTTCCAGGTCCTTATTGGGATTTCTGTTGCCTTGCCATCTTCAGTAGGAAGGCAATGACTGACCAGGCTGTGCACCTTGCTAAGAAAGGCTGAGGCCAGCTGTAAGCCCAAAGCAGTATCAAGTCCCTCACATGACATTCCATAAATAACTGGGGACATTAAATGAGTGAAATGTCAGGTTTAGGGCAAGATAACTTCTGGGGAAAACCAGTGTGGCACCCACTGAAGTACCTGCCTAACTGGAGAGCTTTTGCTGAATTGCCAGAGGTGAGAGAGTCTTGAAAGAAATACCATAGCCACAGTTGTCCTCACATTGTTATATCTACCTTGGGTATTTCCTTTTTTTGCTCTCTCTGTGAATTGGGCAGTTTGTACCAATGTAATAAGCACCCTATCATTCTGTCTTGTCCACCACCCAGACAAGGAAATAAGGAGAAAAGGCTGCTGAGCTCCCACAAGGAATGGTTCAGAAGCTGTGCATGAAATTTCACATGCTTTGCTCAGGGGAGTGCTCTTAAACCCTTTACTCAGAATCTCTTTAGTCTTACTTCACACAAAATTCTAACATACTAGAATATATCTATTTTTCTGAAAACATGTAAGGGTGGATTTTGGATGTCTAGTAATGCCATCTTGAAGCAATGAGACATGCCTACTAAAAGAGAGAAAAAAGGGAGAAAATGATTCAAAGGCCACCCAACAACTATATGAGCTGCGTCCCTTGGTACAGGGCCCACGCATAATCCCCAATGCAAAAACCAATGTGCACAACAAGCCTGGGTCATCTGCAAAGTGTAAAATACAGTGTCTGCCATTTAGTAAGGCAGGGTAATGCATCGTTTGTGCTAGAAAGTTTTCTACCTGAGGACCAAAATGAGGAAAACTTTGATGATTCATTTATTCAGAAAGGTCACTCATATGGAGACAACACTCTCCCAGTTTTACACAGTAAGGTATCTCTAGGAATCCAACTTGGACATTTGTCCCATTGGCCATTTGCTGACCAGGTATGGATGAGGCCTGTCCTCCACTTCCTGTGGTCCAGATAATAACTCACCTAAGGTGAAGGGAGAAAGGACAGAAGTAGAGAGAGGGGGCTGCCATCTATGGATACGTGACCAGAAACTATCAGGTCATAAATGGCACTGATGAGGAAATCCTGAAAATTGATTGCTGATGGAGCCTACCGAAGTGAGGGCCAGGACATTAGGCCAAATCTGAGCCCTACTTATTCTTGACAGTAACAAACTCCACATGTTGCCCTAAAGGGTGTGATACAGACTGAAAATATAAATTCTAATGAAGGTAACTTCAGAGTAACAGCTATTAATAGATATGGGGAGGGAGGGACCCATGGCTTAACCACTTTTTGCAGTATTGCACGCTCTTCCCTTCTTGATGTAGACTACCAGAGGCTTAGAGCAGATGAAGGGTTCTGAAACTGTATTCTGAAACCTGCTGAATTTTCTTTAATTCGGCCTTTCTCACACTTATTTATGTCCATGGACTTTGGGGCATGTGGCACCTAGCACACCTTGTAACTCAGAGGGACAACAGCAGTTTGGGAACCCCTGGCTGAGATGTGGCCACTGCTCATGTGCAGTAGGATGGGGGTGGGTACAAGGGAGTTTGGTAGAAGCCCTTCTGACCCTGAGGGTACTACAAGGAAGGATGAGCTATCTATGTCCTAAAATATAGCCTTTGGTCTGCTGGCTAGACTCTGGGGCCAAGTCAAGGGCCTGAGGTTAGGAAGGAAGCACACATTCCTCCTGGAGGAGCAGAGCATCCATCATGTACCATGGGCAGCTCATACGTCACCCCTATCCGTTTCAGCACACTGCCGCTGGCACCGATGGTGGAGGCCAGTCCTTGGTCTCACCTGGCTCCTGCCTAGAGGATTTTCGCACCACTCCTTTTATTGAGTGCAATGGTGCCCGGGGCACCTGCCACTACTTTGCCAACAAGTACAGTTTCTGGCTGACGACAGTGGAGGAGAGACAGCAGTTGGGGAGGAACCTGTGCCTGAAACACTGAAAGCTGGGCAGCTTCACACCCGGGTCAGCCGCTGCCAGGTGTGTATGAAAAGCCTGTAGGGTGGCACCTCCCACTCTGTCCTAGCCCTTCCCTCCCCCACACAACAATCACGTCGCAAACCCAAATGATCTGAAGAAGGAAGCCTAAGCCCTTTTGCCCATCTGTCAAATTATACATTGGAGTCTCATTTGGGCTGAACTACTGGACACTAGTTACCCAATGGGTAAGCCCACCCTGCTGAGATCTGTCATTGCATTTCAGTCAACCTGGTGCTACTGTTTGTGTGACTATTCATGGCTACCTCAGAAAGACCTGCTGGGCCACACTTTCTTAGATCGCTAGCTTTCTTCACTGTCTTGATCAGAAGGCTTTTCATAATAGCTAATACATCATTTCTTTGTGTCCAGAGGTCACCACACATTATTTGGCTTTAATCAGAACCCAGTGTATCCACATTTAAAAAGATTCCCTGGCTAAGCATTCATGGATGACTCAAGTCTGCTTAGAACAAGCCTTCATTCTTAAAGGAGGCCCACTATGTTTAGGTAGGCAACAGAGCTGGAATGAGGTGCCAGTCAGTAGCCCAGGGTGAACTTTGACTTCTTTGAAAGTGAGGATGCTGGGTCCCGTATTGCTTAGATAGGCTTAAAGACCAGCAGCCAAGAGGGGCTAATTAACTTTCTCCTTGCCAGCTCTCTCTTCAGCCAGAGACCTACAACTTGGCCTGGTCCAGAGTAGAGTATAGGAAGCACCAAATGGAGCCAGGCCATAAAGGGAAATAAGAACCACAGCCCTTTCTTCCAGGCCAGAGGTAGACGGGTGGATGGGTAAGGGGTGTAAATTTTGCTTTTGACTCCAGGAATGAAAAGGTAAATCCCCTGTCCCAATTTCTCAGAAGTCCCCGTTTCTTCCAAATGCCATCCAATGTGTGCAATGAGGCAAATTGAAGCTGCAGTGTGTCGGTTCTTTGCATTTTGAGGCTATGAGAGACTTTCATTAAAATGTCCATCCAATTGCTCTTTTACAGTAGCGAGTTATGCTTTTGTAATACATTTTTAAAACCTCATTAAAAATGAACATACTCTTCTTCAGCAGTTAGCAAGCCTGTATTGACTATAAATTTATTCTATTCTGTTTTGGGGGATTTGTTTTAACCATCTTTATTGGTTTTCCAGAACACTTAGCTGTGTTGACATGAGGCAATTCCCTCCAGGTGATTGTTTTCTTAAATTTTTATAAACTGTGCCAACACAGATAAAACATAATCAGTACAATCTGACTTATAGTTACCTTCACCTCCTCTCTGAGTAATAAGCATGGTATCAATTTTGTACATTGAAAATAAAAGGAATTAAATATGAATATTTGACTTTTTAATATAAATTTATTTATTTAAATTAGTTTCAAGTATACAGTATTGTTAGACATCTATAATGTTCATAAAACGATCCCTCAATTGCTCCCTCCCTCCTGGCCCTCCACTTAGCCATCATATTAATGCTAACTGCATTCCCTCTGCCATGCTCCCCATGCCCAACTATCAACTACTAATTTGTACTTCTTTAACCATTCACCCCATTCTCCCAGCCTCCAACCCCCTCCCTCTGTCCATCACCAAATTGTCCACTATATTTGTGAGTCTGTTTTTGATTAGTTTGTTCTTTTTGTTCCTTAGATATCAATGTAAGTGAAATCATATGGTATTTATCTTTCTCTATCTGACTTATTTCACTCAGCATAATAACCTCTAGGTCCATCCATGTCATTGCAAATGGTAGGATTTCATTTTTTTAATGGCTGAGTAATATTCCATTGTATATATGAACCATAATTTCTTTATCCAATCATCTGTTGATGGCATTTAGGTTGCTTCCATATCTTGGCTATTGTAAATTGTGCTGCCATGAATATTGGAGTGCATAGATCTTTATGAATTATTGTTTTGGTTTTCTTTGGATAAATACCCAGAAGTGCAATTGCTGGGTCAAAAGGTATATCCATTTTTAATTTTTTGAGAAACCTCCATACTGTTTTCCATAGCAGCTGTACCAATTTGCAATCCCACCAACAATGTATGAGGGTTCCCTTTTCTCTGCATCCTTGCCAACACTTGCTGTTTTTTGATTTATTGATGATAGCCATTCTGACAGGTGTGAGGTGATATCTCATTGTGGTTTTAATTTGCATTTCTCTGATGATTAGCAACCTTGGCATCTTTTCATATGTCTGTTAGCCATCTGTATTTCCTCTTTGGAGAAGTATCTGTTCAGGTCTTCTGCCCATTTTTTAATTGGATTGTTTGTTTTTTGTTGTTGAGTTGTATAAGTTCTTTATAAATTTTGGATATTAACCTCTTATCAGATGTATCATTAGTGAATATCTTCTCCAAACAGTCGGTTGTCTTTTTGTTTTGTTGATGGTTTCCTTTGCTGTAAAAAACTTTTAGTTTGATGTAGTCCCATTTTTTCTTTTGTTTCCCTTGCCAGAGGAGATATATCTGAAAAGAAATTCCTGTTAGTAATATCAGAGAGTTTACTGCCTATGTTTTCTTCTAAAAGTTTATATGGTTTCAGGTCTTACATTTAATCTTTAATCTATTTGAGTCTATTCTTGTATACGGTGTAAGAAGATGGTCCAGCTTTTTTTTTTTTTGCATGATCTGTCCAATTTTCCCAACACCATTTATTGAAGAGACTGTCTTTACCATTGTATATCTTACCTCCTTTGTCATATATTAAGTGATATAGGCATGGATTTATTTCTGGGCTCTCTATTCTGTTCCATTGATCAATGTATCTGTTTTTATGCCAGTACCATGCTTTTTGATTACTGTAGCCTTATAGTATAGTTTGATATCAGGTAGTGTGATACCTCCAACTTTGTTCTTCTTTCTCAAGATTGCCATGGCTATTAGGTTTTTTTATGGCTATATAAATTTTAGGATTATTTGTTCTAGCTCTCTGAAAAATGCCATTGGTATTTTGATAGGGATTGCATTGAATCTATAGATTGCTTTGGGTAGTATGGCCATTTTAATGATGTTGATTCTTCCTACCCATGCACGGTATATGCTTCCATTTATTTGTATCTTCTTCAATTTCTTTTTTCAATGACTTATAATTTTCTGAAAACAGGTCTTCTACCTTCTTGGTTAATTTGATTCCCAGGTATTTTATAGTTTTCAACAATTGTAAATGGGATTGTTTTCTTAATTTCTGAAAGTTCATCATTGGTGTATAAAAATGCCACTGACTTCTGAATATTTATTTTGTAACCTGCTACTTTACTGAATTCATTGATCAGTTCTAACAGTTTTTTGGTGGAATCTTTAGGGTTCTCTCTATATAGTATCATGTCATTGCAAATAATGAGAGTTTTACTTCTTCCTTTCCAATTGGATGCCTTTTATTTCTCTTTCTTGTCTTATTGCTGTGGCTAAGACTTCCAATACAATGTTGAAGAGAGTGGTGAAAGTGGGCATCCTTGTCTTGTTCCTGATCTTAAGGAAAATGCTTTTAGCCTTTCCCATTGAGTATGATGTTAGCTGTAGGTTTGTCATATATGGCCTTTATTATGTTGAGGTATGTTCCTCTATTCCACTTTGCTGAGATTTTTATCATAAATGGATGCTGGATTTTGTCAAACTTTTTCTGCATCTATTGATATGATCATATGGTTTTTATCTTTCGATTTGTTAATGTGGTGTATCACATTAATTGATTTTGATATTGAACCAACCTTGCATCCCAGGAATAAATCCAACTTGATCATGGTGTATGATATTTTTAATGTATTGCTGAATTCAGTTTGCTAATATTTTGTTGAGGATTTTTGCATCAATGTTCATAAGAGATATTGGCCTATTTTTTCTTTTTTTGTAATGTCTTTGCCTGGTTTTGGAATCAAGGTAATGGTGGCCTCATAAAAGGAGTTAGGGAGCCTTCCCTCTTCTTGAATTTTTTGGAATAGTTTGAGAATAGGTGATAATTCTTCTTTGAATGTTTGGTAAAATTGCCTATGAAGCCATCTGGTCCAGGACTTTTGTTTTTTGGGAGGTTTTTGATTACTGATTCTATTTCATTGGTGGTAAGTCGGTTCAGATTTTCTGTTTCTTCTTGACTCAGTCTTGGGAGATTGTATGTTTCTAGGAATGTGTCCATTTCTTCCAGATTGTCCAATTTGTTGGCATAATTGCTCATAGTATTTTCTTATGATCCATTGTATTTCTGTGGAGTCTGGGTTATTTCTCCTCTTTCATTTCTGATTTTATTTGAGTCTCTCTCTTTTCCTTGATGTCTGGCTAAGGGTCTGTCAATTTTGTTTATCCTTTCAAAGAACCAGCTCTTGGTTTCATTAATCTTTTGTATTGTTTTTCTAGACTCTATTTCATTTTTTCCACTCTGATTTTATTATTTCCTTCCTTCTATTCACTTTGGGCTTTGTTTGCTGTTCTTTTTCTAGTTCTTTTAATTGTAAGGTTAGATTTTATTTGAGCTTTTTTGTTTCTTGAGGTAGGCCTGTATTGCTAATGAATTTCCCTCTTAGGACTGTTTCTCTGTGCCATAAATTTTGAGTCATTATGTTTTCATTTTCATTTGTCTCTAGGTATCTTTTGATTTCTTCCTTGATCTCATTAATAACCCATTCATTGTTTAGTAGCATGTTATTTAGCCTCCATGTGTTTGTGATTTTCCAGTTTTTTTTTCTTGTAGTTGGATTCTATTTTCATACCAATTATGATCAGATATGATGTTTGATATGATTTCAATCTTCTTAAATTTACTGAGACTTATCTGTGTCCTAACATGTGGTCTATCCTGGAAAATATTCCATGTTGCACTTGAGAAGAATGTATATTTTGCTGCTTTGGAACATCTGACTCTTTTGACATTCTCTGATGAAAACTTTTCTAAAGTCCACCTCACTACAATTCATGAGTCCCCCCCACCACCATTTAGAGCTGTGGGGGCCCCTGTTACTACAAGTTGAGCTTTATAAAAAAAACTTTAAGGCAAGAAAAATACAATTACAAAGACCAGAAAGAGACCTCTAACAAGCAACAGATCTTCAACCTCTTTCAAGATAAGCTTATAACTGCTTTTAGCCCTGTCACATGCTAGAGTTCAAGAAAGGATTTTCCATACTTCTGGGGCCTCAGGATCACTTACAAATAAATCAAAAATAGAGAAATTTAAAGTCATTAAAATAAAATCCAAGATATATATGCATATATTTGAATATGTATAAAATATATCCTCTGGAAGGATAAACAAGAAATTAATAACATCAAGAACATTCTGGGAAAGAAACTGACATGTGGGAAGGAAAGAAATTTCACTGAATATCATTTTGAACTTCTTTGAATTTTGAACCACTGAAATATATTACCTATGGGTAAGAAAGGGGAAAAATGAAATCTAAGGAAACAGATGTTCTAATATTTCTAAATGAACGTGCGCGCGCGCACATACACACACACACCTTAGTTTTGTGCTACCTTTCAAACCCCAGTTGCAGTCCTACTTCGAGACTCAGTTAAGGATAGAGGTGAAATGCATACAGGTTAAGATGGCAAGGAGAGGAAATTGGGAAGACACCACTGCGACTTGAGGTGCATCCACACAGAATCAGTGGCAAAACCAATATGATAAATATATGCTTTACAATTTAGTATGTTGCTGCCCTATAATAGTCTGCCATTGTATTTGATGCACAGATTAAATGTCACCATGTGATTAATTCTGTTTAATTATGTTTGTCAACCAAAATGGAGTCCAATCCAAACACAATTTTTAGTTTCCCAAACAGAAATCAACAATTGAAGTCAGTAATTGGCAAACTACAACCTGTGGGCTAAATCCAGTCCTCCCCCTGTTTTTGTAAATAAAGTTTTATTGACTTATGGCCAGGAACAGATTGTCTGTGGCTGCTTTTGCACTTCCAGCAGCAGAGTTGAGCAGTCGTGACAAAGGCCACGTGGCCTACGAAACCTGAAAGATTTATTATCTGGCCTTCTACAGAAAATTTGCAGACCCCTGATTTCAGTGATCATGATTGGATTTAAAGACAGGGTGACATCTGAAAAAAGCATTAGTAAAGAAGGGGACAGTGACCCATTAAATAGTAAGGCTCCCCCAAAGAATCAGGAGATTAACGAGTGTACATTTGAAATAATTTCCTTGACAAAGTTTTTGATATAAATTATAATTAATTAAAATACACATTCAAATAATTTAACAAGAACTTTTTATCCCTGATGTAATCACTTTATTATTAGAATAAGAGAACAGACCGCTTCTTAGGATTTAGCCCAAAAGAGGTCATGTCATGCCTGAAAGGGTGGGGAAGCACAGGTAACCATCTCTCATCTGCTGGTGCTTGAAGCAAGGTGGAAGTTGCTGTCTGTCTTCCAGATGTCCACTTCCTCATTTCAGAAGGGGAAGACTTGCTGTGGCCATGTAAAACAAGCTGGGAAGCAAGGGACGGCTCCTAATCTTTCTGCTCTTAGATTCCATGATTGTTCTAGTTCTTTCTGAGGAAGGGTTGTTTGTTTTATCTGAGAAATGGTGATTGGCTCAGTCATGATTGATTGCTATCAAGTTGTATGCTATTGGCATATCAGGCACTTGCTGACTAGAAAAAATTTATGTAATGAATTCATGTTCTTCTGGTGCCAGATGGAAGACAGACATCCAGGTTGAGTTGCTACTCTTCTATACATTCAGAATCTCAAAATCTTCCTCCAGTTCAAACTCCTCTAGTTGTTCAGTAGAATCAATGAATTCTATCAGAATACAGAAAGGAGAAAGAAGAAAAGCTTCTTAGGTTGAAGTGGCCGATATCTTACTCAGTAGAGAATACTATGCATTTTTAAATTGTTTTTGCTAAAGAAAAGCTTGTGTGGAGGAGAGGTATAGATAGGGCCACCACCAAGTATTAGAAAGTGTCTATAAAGAATCAAAATAACCGGACTTATTACATAGTCCCATTCATCGTGATGAAGATGAGGCTCTGTAAAACATTGGGGCACTTTTTGACTCACCCATGGCCTCTGATTTGTTATTTGAACAAAGACAGGAAAAAATAATTTCTAGTCATTTGATTTTATGTGGAACTTTTGCACTGAGCTCATTTTTTTGCTATTATCATGCTTTGAAATCTGTATCAGTTCATCAGACGATTAAAATAATCAGAAGCACTAATCCTCGATTGGTCCAGACAATTTCTCCTGTCTTATAAAACAACTGCTACTTGTGGGTCTGCTGGCCACAGAGGCCCTGAACAACTGCTTACCTGCCCCAGTGGTTGTCACCTCTGGCTTAGCTGGAGGTACAAAGGGAGGCCAGTGTGCTGGATGTTTCTGAACTAATTCAAACATCCTTAAGTTTTCCTTTAGAATTTCCTGAGGAAACATAGAAACAGTTATAAATATTGCAGTCACTACATTTCTGTCTAATTGGAACTCTATAACCCCAAGCCCTAAGAGAGTGGCCTGGTTGTTGAAAGATGAAAGCAAAGGCCTAGCAAATACACTCATTCTATACTTGACCCATCTGAAGACACAGCCCCCTTCAATTGTAGAACTGTTGGCCAGGAGGGAAGGACCCTGGAGGGAGGATCTGATGGAAGGCCAGTACTCACTGCCCATACTCCAACATAAGGTTCAAATCATATGCCAGCACGAGATCAACTCAATTTAGGGGAGAGATGTTCCTGAAGTGTTGGCACCAAAGAAATGTTGGTTAATCAAATTAGATCTGCCCCAAGAGAAATATTAGTACAAATTGGCATAGTTTCCATTTAGTCCAACACTTACGGTATATGTTCTAATTTAAATGGCACAGTCTTATCAGAAAAAATTCCTTCTAATTTTAAGTGTAATATAAATGTAGTTTTGCTGCATTCTGAAATGTAAGTATTGCTTTGAAAAAAGAATTCTCCATTATGTCTCAATTAATTATTAACTGGGGTTTCAGATTCAGCTAGGGACACTAGTGTTAATTATGTGTTCACCTGTGAAGAAAAATCTTCCCTCCTCATGCTTACAAAAGGCTCTGGGTTCCCATCTCTCCAATCTCTTTATTTTGCAGATAGGAGAACACCGTGTCTCCAGCCACCCCATCCAGGGCTCTTTAAACTATTCTCTAAGACCTCCCTTCATTCTTTCAGTAAACATTTATCAATGTTCTCCACATTTCTGGCATGTGTTAGAAGCTGAGGATGAGGGAGGGAAGATATAAAGATTGGTGAGCCGCCAAAACAATAAATATCCTTTTACATTAAATACCAAAAAGAATAACTTGCTTTAGTATTACACAGATTTCTGAAAACTGTGTTTCCTTAAAGTGGCAGCATGTTTATATTTTATATAAACAAGACAGTTAATAGAAAGGCAAGCCCCCTAAATCATAATGGACTACACTACTACATAATGGACTACATACACTGTAAATGGACCACTAAACAGAAAAGTAGTTTAGTTTCTTCAACCATCTCAGACTAAGGAAAAATTTAGGCCGAGCTCTAAGAAATTGGCATTTTCAGATTAAAATGGTAGAATATTAGTTGAATATTTCATATGACTCATAGGCTCAATGAGATGAAACATTAAGTATCTAAAAATATCACTCACTTGACACATTTCTAATGAAAGTTTTTTTCTTTGGTTCCCCCAAAGTTATGCAGAATTCCCCACATCTTAGTTTCTTTCTCTTAAAATAAAGTCCTATCAGGCTAGGTTTATGTTACTATGAAAAATAATTTTGAAAAGGAATCATCTTGAACAACCTTCATTTTTAAGACCAAGAAAAACACACATCTTTACCTTTTGAACAAGGCTACACCAGCTATCAAAGTCTTTTTCTTCTTTGCAGAAAAATCCCTTGGGGGGAAGTAAAAAAACATATCTTAGAACTGTTCAGGGACATCAAGACATGACTCTTGTATTCCAAAATGGAGCGATTGGCCCAGAGTTACAATGTGGGCTGTGGACCATTCTTCTTGGATGCTACTTACCGACAATTAGGATAAAGATTGCCTGTGCTTACTCTCTCCTAGACATTGCCTCACTTGGACACACACAATTGTTCGTTCGTTGTCCCCTACTCCCTCCCTTCCATTTCCCTGTCCAGTCTCTCCTTCTGTCTCTCTGCCTTTCTCTCTTGTCTCTCCCTTTCCCTGTCCCTTTCTTCCTTGTTTATCTCCTCTTATACTGTGAGATATAATAACTTGGTTACTAATTTCCAAAGCATGGGGTTAATACCATTACATTTAGTGCACAAATATAAATATCTATAAAGAATAGTCAATGAAACTAGTAAACAAAAGCCAAACAATACTTTTAGCTAGAGGCAATACTTAATAAGACGGCTTTGACTTTAAGGGAATTATCTCTTAGAATAATAAGAACTACCAGCTTCCTTCCTCATCCTTAGAGCCTTCCTATAGTAGTGAAAGAATGGTCCAAGACAAGAGGACTCTGTCAGTTCTTTGGACACAGGTGCTCTGACAATCAGATTAAACTGGAAAAAAAAATGATACAGACAGGCCTCAGAACCACTGGCTACTTCACAGGCAGCTGCTCCTTCACTGTGACTACAAGTCATAGTCCTGGTGGGGGGAATATAACTTCCTGGATTGTGTGCCCAGAATAATGGGCACTGTCCATCCAGGGGGTATTGCCCCCTTCTCCCTCCTATCTATGTCCTACCTCATACCCTTTGTATGTGTGGCAATATTAGAGGGAAAGATGGAAAAGGGGAAGGATGGTAACTCTAATTATAACTAGCATTCATAGAATGCTTACAATGTGCTAGGCACTATGCTAAGTACTTTACCCACAGCATACCTCACACAATCCTACAAGGAAGAAACTTCTGTTTTGTTTATTTTAGGGATGAGAAGACCAAGGCTCAGAAAGGTTAACGGACTCCCCTTAAGTCCATAGCTAGTAAGTGGCAGGGTCTGGATTCCAGCTTGAGCAGTTTTGGCTTTGGGGTCTGTTCCTTTCCTACTACTCTAAGCTACTTCTCATGGAGATGTAAGTGAATATACTCTTGCCACCTTACCTAGCAACCTGTATAACCCTCAGGGAACCAATCTTTAATAGGATGGCAGCCTATCTCTTGGCCCACCCAACCTTCAGATACCCACCAACGCTACAGAAGGATCCAAGTTCAGAATGTTCATTCGCTGTGGGGATTGCAGACAATGGAAAGTCTGGTCATCAACCGTCCCATTCTCTTCAGTGTCAACAAAGGTCTGGGTTGTGTGAGGGTCCAGGAAAATGAGCTCATCACCTGTTAGAATGAGGCATACTTAACCTTCAAAGAACTACTGGCCCTTGCCCCACTCCTGTCCTTGGGAGGAGGCACTCTGGTTTTCCTAACCTTTCCTTTGGTGACAATGAGAATGAAATGACAGAAAGCCTGAATTAGGGTGAGCAAGCCTGAAGGAAGCCACCCGCTCCCAAATCCAATCATTCAATGAGAAGACTTGCCCTAGTATTCACATCTCCTCAAAGTATAAATCCAAAAATGGAAAGCGACAGGTTTGGGAAAAGGTGGGAATGAGCGATCACAGATGACATGGCAGGCTCTGTGAGCAGCAGTAGCAACGAGGTGGTAGGCAGAATCACCAGGCTGTGAGTCCAAGTGCCATTAGAAAGCTTCCTGCATCTTTCAGCATTGAAAAGCACATCATTCTAGACCACTGGTTCTCAGACCCATGGTCCAAGAGCACATCTGGTAAGGAGAAAGGCCTTGGCCTCCACGGGAAATGGGAATGCTAACTCCACTATGGATGACATACCAGGGAGCTGACTCCTGGTCTTGACTAGCCAGCAAATTAGTCATTGTTAACTAGTTAGGAATCCCTGTCAGAAAGCACTGCCTTGGTCACATTAACATTAGAACAGATATACCTCACTGGGAAAACTCACTTTGAGATGATTGCTCTTTATAAATCAGAGAAAAACCATGCTTCATGAAATTGCAAAACCCTAGCCCAATAAATGACCTGGGAGGGGTTCAGGATAATAAAATCTCTCCTTTTATCTAATATTCAAAGAGCTAAAAGTCCCTCTAATGCTCATCAGTGGCATGCTAAGAAGGCAAGAGTACCCTAATCTCACTGTCCAAGCCTGAGGACCACCTGGGCCTCTGTATTCTAGACTGGGCTAGCAACCAAAGAAAGAACTGCCTGCAGCAGAATGACAAGGTAGGGAGGAATTCCCTAAAGACCTCCTTGGAATAGCATCCAGGATTATGTTAAGCGCATTTAAGAACTTCCGTTCCCAAAGAATGTGTTCCTGATGTCTTATGAAAGCTTAACTTGTCTCTATCACAGACCTAGGACAAACCAATTAAATCGCTCTGTCTTAATTTTCTTGTTTTTTAAACTGTGGTCATATAAACTGGAACAAGTCATTGGGCTTGTTCCAATTACCTCACCGGGTATTATAAGAATGAGCAGATTTCACCTTTGTGAGATGACTTAAAACACAATACAAATACAAGAAAGTCACTGAAGTATCTTGCTTAGACCCAAAACTATTTCCCTACAAATAGGTGTTGAAGAGTATATGAAAATAGGCTCAGGCCCGCTTCTACTTCTGGAAGTGTACTTTCCTTTCTAATAAAACTTTTCTACTATAAAAAAGAGAGTATATGAAAATCAATGCTGCTTGCTGTATGACTCAATTTAGGTAAGACAAGGTACATATTTCCACAGGTGGGTGAGATCAGTTATATAAAAAAAGCCTCAAGTCACAATGAAGAGAAATAACTAGAATGTTTAGAAGGAAGCCCACCTGAGATCATGAAAGGTAAAAAGGAGAAGGAAGGTTGTACACAAGAAAACAAATATCTAAAGAAGGATTAGAACTGAGCATTCTGCCAGAGTGTTTGAAGTTAAGAGGCTAGGAATAATAGCAGCATCCTCTGCCTCTAGCCCTTTTGTGTGTGTGTGTGTGTGTGTGTGTGTGTGTGTGTGTGTGTGTGTGTGTGTGTGGAGTGGAGCTTTGAAGGCTACCCTACTTCTGAGAGTGCCTAAAAGAAATAGAGTAGAAGATCTAAAAAGCCTTAGAAATGATGTGGGACTAAACCAAGGTCTCTAATGAGACCTGAGGATAAGAGGCAGACTGGTCAACCATCTGCAGACACAGGGCTCATACTACAGATTTCCAGGTGGCAACATCTACTAAAGCACAGGGGACAAACATCTCCTCTAAATGTGGAAAAAATCTGACAGCCAGAGTTTCACCTTGGTCATAGTCTTCCACACCAAACGCTTCTCCCAGCTTCTCACCAGACAAGAGGACACTAGGGAAGCAATGTGGTACAGTAGACAGGGATGGCCAAACTGGGATTGAATCCTGGCTTCGCTACTTTCTAGCTGGGTGACCTTGAGGAAATAACCCCTCTAAATTGTAGTTGCACTAGGCATAAATGGAAGTAACAATCTCTACCTCACAAGGCTGTTATGCTAACTATAGCCATCTATCCATATCTGTATATCTATATAAAATTTATACATTTATATAATTATCTATCTATATATCTATATACAGCTATATATTTAGATCTTTCTCTATAACTATATATATATATACACACATCTATATATAATCACATATATCTATACAACTCTATATAACTATCTATATCTATATATCTCTATATAACTATATATCTATATTTAACTATCTATATATCTATAACTATATACATCTATATAACTATCTATACATCTATATATAACTATATCAGTACATCTATATATAGCTGTATATGTATATCTAGATCTATACATCTCTATACAATTATCTCTACCTACCTACCTACCTATCAACAGAGGAAGAACACTTTTCAGCATCCCTGGGAGAAGACAGCTGTTCAGAAAATGGCAGTTCTCATCGGGTCCCTCCCTTCAGACATTCTACCAATCCAGAACCCCTAACCTAATACAGTAATGTGGAGAGTCAGAAAAGGAGAGTTAAGGAGACTTTGGAGCCTCAAGTGAAGGTTAAACAAAGGACTTTTGAAAGCTAATGGGCACCATGTAAACCTCTATCTCAGGAACTAAAGATTTCCCACCCCTGTTTTATGAGTAGTTAAACTCCACAAAGTCAACCCGATCCAGTGGCCTCAGGAAACAGAAGGGCTACACTAACTTGGCAAATTCTGTCTGAGTAACCTGAGATAAAGGAGGCCAGTGAGCCCAGGAATCACATGAACCTGCATATTCACCAAGACCCCTCCAAAAGTATTTCCCAATCAGTTTCAACCTTGTCCTCAAGCACAAATAATAGTAAATAGATTTTTGCAAAAATTTCTTTGACAGGAACCCAAAAGCTTAGAAACACAGGATATCAAAATTTATGTAACTCCAAATACCGGGGTTTTGTACCTAAAAATATAAAAGCCTCCAAATGTTCCATCGGGCTATAGTTCATAGACTCAACCAATAGATGGCAGCATTAGAGAGCCGAGGCAATTTGTGTTAGAAACCTTCGCCTTCATGAGAGGAAGAGACAGAAAAGGAAAAGGGGGGTTGAGGTCAGGCAGGGTGGAGTCACCTTTTCCTCAGTGGGTACTGTATGCCTGGCTCTTTGCTGAGTGCTCTACTGCGAGATGACCGCACAGTGAGTGAGGTTAACCCTATTTTCCATAAAAGGATACTGAGCCCCAAACAGAGGTGATACTCTTTTCAAGCAGTCACACAGCTAGCAAGTGGGAGACTGGCATTCAAGACCAGGTTTGTCTGTCTCCATTCCACCTCATCTCCTTCATTCTCCAAGGAGGAGAAGGTGGGAGGTTGACCAAGCCCATTTCACCCTGTCCTCTGCACATCTCTCATGCCATTCCCCACACTTGCTCTGGCTCTTCCTTGCCTTTCTAAGGCTGTCCCTTATAATCTTCTTCAAGGCCAAATTTGAGACCACTCCACTCCTGTGAGAGGTGCCTTCTACCAAATTCCCCGAGTCATGTCACTCCCTTCTCCGTGTACCTCTGCACTAACCAGGTGTGTCTAGGTCCTTGATACTCAAAGCATGGTGTGTGTACCAACGGCATCAGCACTACCTAGTTAGAAATGCAGAATCTCAGGGCCAACCTCAGACCTTCCAAACCTGCATTGTGATAAGCTCTCAAGGTGATTCATGTGCTTATTAAAGTTTAAGAAGCACTGGACTAGCTCGCTCTGAGTACCAAGGGCCTTAAATGTCTCTGGTCATAGCTAATGAATAAGGTGTCTGGGTTTCCAGAGGCATCAACCTAGACAGGGAACGCCAGGCTACTTTATTAGGATCCATATTAGGAGGTTAGTGGGTTTAAGGCTTAGCCCCCATTATCAGAAAAGGGATACCTCTGTCTCTGCCTCCTCTAATTCCCCCCCAGTCATGGCTCTGAATAATGAGCCAGCTGCATGAACCTGGGAAGCCAGAGGATGGCTCCTAGCCTAAATGCCTAAGCCCCAGTAAGACAGGGATCAGCAAGGCCAGGGGAGTGACACCCTGGCCCCACAGGAAAGAGGTGGATAGCTGAAGCATAGCTGAAGCAATGCTGTGACTTTGGAGAGATCTAGTGGGAAAGCAGCATGGAACCATCTTATCAAGAGGGAAGGAAGTAGAGGCACTGAAGGAAGACCCACTCTCCATCAGGAGCACAGAAGTGTTGCTCTCCAGATATCAGACCAGAGATAGAATGAGCCAACCAGAGGCCACAGCTTCTCCCAGCTGGACAAGGGCCCCATAACTAGAATTGCCTGGTCTCCCATGCAAACCTCTGCCCACCCTCCCTTAACCCACGATGACTTACTTGTGATTCCTCTTTTCTTACCTAAGAATCCTATGAAATAATAGGCGTTATTTGGTTTTCCTCCTAATGCCCCTAAAGACTGTGGCATCTTAAAACACTCCTAGAGGGAAAGAGAATGCAAGATTCTCAACTCACTTGTGGACTGCTGCTCACGGATCTCTGTGCTCACATGGCGGTGTGATGGGCAGGCAGCAATGGGCTCGGAAAAAGGAGTGACTTACTTTGAATGCATCAACATAGACAGGATTGATTTGGTTTATGCCCAGGCGAAGGGGCACAATGAGCAGCAGGGGTTTCCAGGCCGGGCAGCAAGCAGAAGTGCTCTTACTGTGGTTCGAAGCATTTGGGGAACCGGAGGGGTTCTCAGTGGCTCTGTCAGCACTTAAGGGAAGAATGCAACACATTTTTTCTAGAAACAGAAGAGAGCTGAGTAAATTAGGGGCATCCAGCCCCAGGAGGCAGGCCAAGAGCAAAACTAAGGGAGGCTTCACATGACACCCCTTGCCTGGAAGGCCTTCTTCTCTGTCACTAGGGCCCTGCTTGTCCCACTTCCCACAGGAAGCCCAGGCCACTCCACTAGCCCTTACTTCTTTTCCTTCTGGTACTGAGCACTCCCTTACCTCCTGTCAGAGGGCTTATTGAGAGAATATAATTTTTCAACTGGTCTGCAAAGGCCTTTGGGACAGGGACTGAAACTTGGTTTTTCTAACCCCATGATGGAGAGCACAGGGCTGGACAAAGGGGCAGCCTCCACAGAAGACCTGTTGGTGGTTTAACCGACTATCCCAAATTCGGGTGTCCTGCAGGGAGAGGGTCTGGTACCTCACCAAGGAGCAGCAAAGATCCTCTAATTATTTTCTCCCTTTCAGAAAGCTTATAGGTAAGAAGAAAAGGGGTGCAGGGGAGAATTAACCAGAGTCCTGTGCTCCCCTAAGCTCCTTTGCCCTGGTGGGGCAGGCTAGAGTGTGTGTGTGTGTCCCTCTCTGTTGCTCTGTCTCTTTCTGTATCTCCCTCCCTCTCTCCGCCTCTCTCCCTCTCTCTGTCTCTTTCTCTCTGTCTCTGTGTCTGTCTCTCTCTTTCTCACACCCCTATTTCTCAGTGGCAATCAAGGACCTCATCACCCACCACCCAGGCAGGTAAACAGGCTGGGACTCACTGATATCTTCAATGACCACTGTGTTATCCATTGAAACATAAACAGCCAAGGAATTCCATTCGTCAAATAAAGCAAGTTTTCTGCAAAACAACATACAATGAAGTCATAACTAGGGAAGATGGAAATATCAGCAGGAGGAGTGCAAACCATACCCAGTGTTTCTGAAGTTGCCAAACCCTGAGCCTCAGACAAGTTGGGAATCAGGTCAGTTCTGGCTCCTTTAACTGAACTCGGAAACATTGTGTGTCCAGGGACCTTGAGAATGCTGCAGAGTCAGTTTCCAAACCTCGAAATGGAGGCCCTGCTTTACAAAATGGAAACGTCTACCCCACAAAATGACGTTATTCCTCTTGGATAAAACAGAAAAGTTTACCAATGCATCTACTCCCAAGAGATTTTGTTTTCTTTTCTTAACTAAAAGATATTTGGACTTACTGCTTTTTTTCAATAAAAGGAAATTGTCTTTAAGGTGTGTGTGTGTGTGTGTGTGTGTGTGTGTGTCTATATATGTATATATAGACATATATATGTATATACATATATAGTGTATATATAAAATATATATTTGGCATAATATAAATTTGTTGTTGTCATTGTTGTCTGGGAGTACAGATGATATAGAGAATAAGCCCTGGAAAAATCCGGAGAGACAGAGAGAGAGGTTATCTTTCACATCCCTCTACATGTGCTGTGAGAATGCTGTTCAAGGACACCTGGACTGCAGATGGCCTTGGGTGCTGGGCCTTCCCTGGTTAATAGCTAAAGGGAGAGAGCATGCTGACTTGCATGAACCCAGAGGAGATTAGAAAGAAAACCTCTTCGAGAGCCTCTGAGGTCTAAGCAAACTACCATGATTATTTCTCCTTTATCTTCTCCTCTTGCCAGTTTGAAAGAAAACACGTTTAACCTGGCTACTCTGGGATTCTTGGGTAAAGTCCAGTATCACTGGACCAAAAATAAAACATTGTCTCCAAAATCCAAGTAGCTCCTAGGGAGAGGTTAAGTACTACTACACTTTTATTTTACTCGTTTTAATGTGCTATCTTTCCCCCAAATAATAATAATGACATAATAATATACTGCTGTTAATCATAATAACAACCATGAATCAGAAGCCACTTCAATTCTTTTTTAAAATGTTTGTTTCTATTTGCTGTTGGGAACCTCAACATTTAGAAAGAACACATTCTGAGGGATATCACTTAAAAACCAACCATTTCAAGCTGAGTTTTGGGTTCAGCACAGCCATTCTAATCTACTTTCTACAATGGGTTCCTACAGTGGTTCCTGAAATACTGCCAAATCCTCATTTAGTGGAGTTGATGATGCCCCAAAAGGCACTACAGACTAAGGTAAGAAAGTAGTCTCAGACAGGCTACACTGTAAGAAAGGAGTAAAGCCAAGATACAGGTTTCACTTCGGTCCCCAGGAAATCCAGATGTCTCCCCTCACAAGCACATTTCCAAAGTGTTCTAGATCATAGAAGACTGGCTAATAACTGATTCAGTAGCCCATTTGTACTCTGCATGGAGCAGATTCTACCACCATGCTCCAGAGAGCCCAGGACTGAAGCATACTACACCAAAGGACGCCCGATGATTTCAGTCTCTGGATGCCTAAACCCAGCTCTAGATTCTGGCTACCATTTTGATTCATTCATCAAATATTTTTGACCACTTATGTGTGCCGGGCAGTTTTATGTGCTAGTGTTACAGCAATGAACTAGACAAACATAAGCTCTGCCCTCACAGAGTTTTCATCTGGAGATATGTTGTCAGGAAGGAGAGTGACAACAGGTGAGGTGGCCTGCAGGTATAGGTGCTGATGCCACTCACCTCATTCACTTCCACACTGGTTCTCGCCTCTCCACCTTGTCTCTTGATGTGGTAGATGTTCTGGGATTTAACAGAACAAGTACAAAAGTGCCATGCTGGTGTGTCTAGAGTCTGTTAAGGGATAGACTGATTCCAAGACTCCTTTGGGATTTGTCTCCTCCAATAAGTCATGAGTTCCTTGAGGCAAGAACTGCGTATAGTTCATTTCTGTGCAGCCAGCACTTAGCACAGCAAAAACACCCAGTAAATGTTTAATGAATAAATAAATGAACAAATGTTTCTTTTATACTATACAGGGTAGGAGTCCATGTCTTGCCTATGCTGGTTCAGCCTCCCCTACTTAGTATGAACAGTTTGGTTTCAAAGAGATCCTCATGCTAATGGCTCCCTAGCACATGAGCACCAATTTGTGGGGGTGAGGGGATACTGAATGAATTCTGAGGTGCTTCCACATATACTGGTACCAATGAATACAACTCGATATACCAAGACAGGTGTCACCACTTACACATTTCAAAGAACTGTCTGAGCAAAATGATATAAATGTTTGGTGGCTTAGTTGTAGGGGTGGTTAAGTGAGATAGGAAGAATAGGTTGATGGGACTTGGTGGAGGAGGGAGGCATATGAGACCATAGAATAAGGCAGATGCCAGACTCTTTTACTT
Organism: Eonycteris spelaea; assembly: GCA_003508835.1. Classification (NCBI taxonomy): domain Eukaryota; kingdom Metazoa; phylum Chordata; class Mammalia; order Chiroptera; family Pteropodidae; genus Eonycteris; species Eonycteris spelaea. Next base: position 35,413 of record PUFA01000618.1, on the reverse strand, counting down.
ACTTTAACACCTGTGCAACTGTATTTGGTCCAAACCATTCACCAATTGATTTCCCTTCTCCTACGCCCATCTGTGCTGTTTTCATGTGGAAAAAAAAATTAACATATTAGTAAATGGTCTTCCAGTATGCCACAAACTCCTAATTTTTCACATAAATAATTAATCAGATAGACAACTTAGCAGAGCCACATACAAAGCAGGGGACGAGAGGAGCAGGTGTTGTCTTTAAACCACCAATGTGACCTTACCCATTTGATGAATAGAGTAGCAACAATCTTTTCTATCTAAGAAGCACTGTAGGATCCGCTGGTATTCTTTGGGTTGTTCTTTTTGTTTCTCCCAGTTCCAGTCTTTTTGTGAAAAAAAAAATTAGTTAAGTCATTTTTATAATTGCCTGTTACTTCTTCTAACTCTTATTATAACTACTAGATTAGAAGGAAAACAAAGAAGCTATATCTGGAAGGTGGGAATGATCAACTAAGAACATTCCCGGGTATGTTTAATTTTGATGACAGAGACATCTGGAAACTGATAACTGTCAAAGACTCAGTGGGTGTGAAGTAAAAGAAAAACAAGAAGTGGACCGAGGAATTGACTTAGTCTCAGGGTTGGAGCTGGATAAATATTACATAAAAACAGTTTCACGAAGGCCTTTCTGCTCAGCTACTCAGTGACTAGGAGGTCACCGCAAAACACAATATATCTGTATATCACCCAGAAGTGTGTCATCTCCACAGAGACAGCAACAGCTTCGTCCTTATATATCGGCAACATTGCCAAAAGAGTCTCATGAGGGGAAAGGCTATTTTGACACAAAGCAGTTCACAGGGGAATAGACATAATTCACAACTAAGGAAGCTTCAAAAAAAAAAACTGCATACTGCCATTTTTACACAACCTTTAAAAAGTCTACACTGAGCTTTGGACAAACAAATACCTTTGCTTTCAGGTGTTCAAGGTTTCCTTACAACCAAAACCAAAATATTTACATCTGTAAAATTCCCATCTGTGTCTTAGGCACAGCCCACCAAATTCTATAAAGGCTACTTATTGCCTACTGAGGACAACTATAAAAACTCACCATAATCGCCACTGTGCACAGTATGCACTATCTTCATTCCCTCAGCTCTAGGAACTATGCCTAATGGGACCAAATTCTGAGGATTATTTTGCACACAAGACATGAATTTCTTTTCTTTCCTGAGGTTTTAGAGTTTGAATTCACAATCAAAATATACTTGAGGCCAAAGACCACTATCTCTAGTCTTCCATTCTCTTTGCTTCTAGTATATCTGAAATCAAAGTTTTAAACTTCATATTGAGCACAGCCTTCAGAGGGTAAACTGTATTCAACTGATTTTCATCAGCTACCAAATTGTCCAAGTCTGAGGAAATCCTGATTGACTGGCTGCTAGATATCGCTAGATATTTTCTGATAATAGTGATAAGTGAACACCCCACCTCAATTGTAAAATAACCAAATAGAAAACACTCTAAAATACTTCTTTACAAAATTACATCTCTAATTCTTCACTACAAGATCTATTTCCAAATTCTTCCTGCTACTTGCTATTATATTAAAACAATTAAGACTGCTGACTGTGTTTTTTTTTCCAGTTTGCTTTCCACAAAATTCACTTTCAGAAGTGAAATGTTTTAAAAGTAAGAAAAAGTTAAATTGTAAGACCAGATCCGCTCCAAGAAGTATGTGTAACACAGAGAAGTCACTGGACAGGAGTCAGAAGACTTACATTCTATTCCCAAATCTATGCTTTCTTGCTGTTTGACCCTGGGCAAGGCACCTTACTTTGTAATCCTCAGTTTCCTCCTCAGTTAAACAGAAATTATGATACTACTCAGGGGAAGCAGGCACAGGATATCCTAAACTCTGAAAAGAAGGCACTAAGTCCTCAAACCTTCCCAGAACCTTCCCCAATCATCTCTGTTAACTGTAGCAGAGTGTGTGGGGTTGCACAGTGAGGAAAGGGAGTGACATTTCCATCCCTTTGAATTTCCAGGAGCAACAGCCAATGAATTCAGCAGCCCCATCTAATCCAAGGTGTCCTTTCAATCCCTCATCGCCAAATCACACTAAACTTTCACCCAATTGCCTAACCTGGCATCCAGACAAGGTCAGCCTACATATGCCCAGAGGGAAGCACACGCATATTAAGAAAGTAAAATCTCACGAGTTCCAACAATCATTACTGGAACATTCTTAATGGAGTGGCCTCTTGAGGAAGCTAATTTAAGGATTCCTTCATCATCAAATGCACATCCTCAGTGAACCCAAACCAAAATAGCACCAGCCCCATCATTAGGCACTTCCTTTAGGTCATTTACATCCTTCACCAGGCAGATATTTTAAATGAGGTCAAGAAACAGACTTACCACCACACCCTTCTTCCTGCTCCTTTGTTATCTGACCTGTGTAAGGACTCACTCAAACAATAGTGAAGATGGAAACTAAATGACCACTTGCCTCAATGTTTAATTCTGTCCCGGGAAAATAACTCTTGGGCTTGGTGAATCACAAGGAAATGTCGGTTGTTCCCTTCTTTATGACAGGCTTTGTCAACTTCTCAGCCATACCACTTGAGCTTGCAAGGAGCATTTGAGGACCTGCAGCTCTGTTACCGAGTGTTATTTGAACTCAACACCAATGTGAAACCACCAGCAGTGTTACTACAGAGGTCTCTGAAGCAGTTTGGAGAACAAATTTAACTCACCCCTCCCCAAGTGTCTGCAGATAAGGGCCTGAGCCAGCATCATCTGTCCACAGCGTAGCATACATCCCCAGCCAGCATCTGATGAAGGGCCCGTTCCCCCTGTTGGAAAAATGGATGAGAATGAATATGAGCTCCTGTAATTGCCTTTTCCTGAAACATCAGCATATCTGGAAATCATACAAGACAGACACACACATACTCTAAAAAGAGAGGCAAGAGATATAGCCAGATATCAAACAGGGTTTGTTATAGGGTAGAACTTGCAAAGATAATGCTGAGTTAACCAGAATAGGTTCTATGGCCAAAAACAAAACAAGCAAATGAATAAGACCTGCCCCTTATGTTTTCTATTTGGAGACTTCTAGGTAATTTTGGTAGATGACTACCATGTATGACTATCAACACTTCATCCATGCCATATTATCATCTGCCTGACCAAACCTGGCTTTGCACAGTTCACCTCTCAGGGAAGCCAGTCTTACCTTAGTTTAGGACTAAATGCTACCATAGGGACTCATAAAAATGGTCAAAAATCTCTGGAAGGCTGTTGTCTATTCTAAATGTACATTTAAAGAACTGAACAGCAAGAAGGATGATGTAAAATAAAGGAAAGAGTCTTAGATTAGGCATCAGAAGACCAGTCTCTATTACCCAATCTAAGTCTCATCTATAGACTGTGGATAATAGCACAAACCCTGCCTATCAATGGGTATTATATGAATTAAATGAGAGAGTATCTGTAATAGTGTTCTACAACTCAGTCAGGATGATGTAAATATTCAGTGTTATGAGTAATGTCACAATAAAAATACTATTAATAAATTAAAAATATACTACATCTTTAAAAGGTACAAAACCTGTTAAATGAAATAAGACAACAGATTCCATTTTAAGAACACTTGATGTAATGAAAACCCCACAATGTGGCCAGGGTGAGCTCAATATCCTTTTTTGAGGTACCAATGAAATTAGATAACTTGGATGGCAGAGGAGACATTCTGCTTCCATTGCTTTCCTTTCCCAACATGGAAGTGGAAAAGTATGCTATGAGCATGATCTCACAAGACTAACTTTAAAGGGGGTCATCAACCTTGTAAGACAACTGAGCCAAAGTGGCTGCCCCCTTTCTTCTGTTTTGGAGACTGAAAGAGAGTTGCTACAGCAACAAGGGAAAGGTTGAGCCAACTTGTGAGCTGGAAGGAGAGTCCTTTGGCTCTTGCTCATGATAAGATTATAGGCCAGATTAGTATGGAAAAGATATAATGAAGCCCACATAAAGAAGAGTTCATCAGTTCACTGTCAGAGTTGAATTGAAAATGTTTCCAAGCCTTGCAAAGACCTCTTAATCTAGAGAAAGTTAGCAGTTTAGAATCACTGGGTACTCAAAATTGTTCTTTTGTTTGTTTTACTGCTCGGGTGCTCCCTGCGGAGAGCAAAAAATGTCCATGTGGACTTCATTTTTGGCACTTACCAGAAAGGTTGATCTGACTCCAACTATTAGATCTAGTGCTGCACCAAAACTGGTCAGACAGATTTCCTGTTAGGAGAATAGCTTCCACCATATGAGTTTGGTAATCTCTTCCTACAGGGCTATAATAGTAGGAATAGGTAATCACCTCCCTTGCAAGCATTTTACAAAATTTCTCTAAAGGGAGCCTATTCACTTAGCTTATTGGACTGTCCTTTTTTCTAGACAGCAGTGAGAATTAGTTCCAAGGAAACCTATCATAACTCATCTTCCAGTGGCAAAGTGTTTTAATTTCATAGGGGAAAAACAATCAAAAGAATTCTTTCCTTTCCTTCAAGGTACAATCGTCTTTAATAATAAAGTAGCTCCACAAAGCAGTAGATTGTAATTTAATAAATATTGCCCAAAATAAAAGTTTATTTGACTTTTTCCTTGCTCTCAGAAATAACACAAGTAATATCATCCAGTGCTGAACACTTAGTGGTGAGCTCATAAGTATACTGGCATTGCCCATTAACATCAGGAAGCCATACATGATGAAGTACCTTGGCAATGAAACTTTTGTATAAAGTGTAAGACTAAACTACTTCCTGAAGTCAAATACTCCACCATCATGAGCTGTTAATTCTGAGGTTTCTGTGAAGTGACTGATAATTTCAGGTAAGCTATCTATAAGGAAGAAAGCACAGTACAACAAATTATATACCTACCAATTGGTGAAAATTTCCTTCTGTATGTAAACCATAGACGAGCACTTATATCAGACAACAGCTTAGATTTTTCTGCAATTAAATGTGAAATTCAAATTAAATCACCATATCCCATCTAAAGGTATCTGCCTTTGATTTCTGAGCTAGCAGCAAACTCATTTTCAAATAACCAATCAATTCCATTGTTAAGAGGCTAGGAAAATTCATAGGAAACACAACCTCATTTTTGCCAAATAATTTCAGCATTTTACCCTACCCATGTTTTGACGAGAGCTACTGGCTGGCACAATGATTCTGGGTGGTTCTTGTATCCTTTTCACTGATCTCCATGGCTCTGGCAGGTATTGTCACTGAGATCATGGCCAGAAGACAAGGAATAGGAAAAGCAAGAATCCTGGATAAGCCACTAACAAGGCAATCAGCCCCTGCCTAAATGATTGACAGTTGACTGGATCTGTCATCAGTCCCCTCTAACTGTTATCCAGAACTGTGTGTGTGCATGTGTGTCCGTGCACATGTTTAACTAAAAAGGAAATGTTCCTGTTAGGCAAATTAAGTGTGCAAGAAATGTATCAGTACCACCTAGTGCAACTGGCATTTATAATCTAAATGGATGCAAAACACCACCAATGTTTTTGTGTCTTTGAAAGCATGCTTCCTTATATTTTATGACAAATTTACTTTGATGGTCACAAATATGACTTCCACGTTCCCATCTGTACTTAGATGTGGTTCTGTTTTTCTTAGTCTTCTTTCTCCCCCTTTTCAACAACACATCCATGTTTATATTCTATATAGAATATCAGACCCAACATCAGGGTCTGATATTGTTTCTGCCATTGCACTTTAACAGAAAAAAGAGGAAAAACAAGAAAATTCAATTTTAGCCAATAATTTCTATTTTCTCTACTACTTTTCCTTTGAACAGACCAGAAAGTTGAACTGTCTGCATTTTTCCTCCCCTTCATGTCCACAGTGTCTAACACATTTTGGGAAGCAGATATATAATTGTTAAGAGTAAGATTTCTTGAATCATACTCTGCCTGAGTTTGAATCCTGGCTCTGCTACTTACCAACTGTGTAGCCTTGTCACTTAACCTCTTGAACTTCAGTTTCCTCATCCATAAAATGAGGAGAATAATAGCATCTACTTTATAGAGCCATGATTGCTAACAAGATAATACGTGGAAAGTGCTTTGATGGCACAGTATGCAGTAAGCTTGCAATAAATGTTAGCTGCTATTATATATGCCTCTCTCAAATGTTCAGACCACTCACTCCTTCCTCTGATATTCTCTACATCTCCCAGCTTGTCTATATGCTAGAAAGGCTAAGGGAGTTGTAAAGAAATTTGAACAATTTCACTTTGAAAGGCATTTCGCAACTCAACGTTTGAACATGGGCATATTTGGCAACCTGGGGATTCCTGTTGTCATGGAATGCAGAACTAGATGAGATCATCTCCAGTCCCCTCATTTTATATGCTGGTGAAGGGAGTTAAGACGCAGACTTATCTAAGATAAGAGAAGAGTCTGAATACAAACATTCTCCTAATTGCTAGCCCTGGGCTCTTTCCACTGTTCAGGATTCTCCTATGAAAATAATTAAGCCAGATTCAGGAGAAGCTACAAAATTCCTAACTTCCTCTCCTACATTTTGCCCAGTTTCTTCCCATCCCTCTTTCATGCTAGGGCCTCTCCACAGACAGATACAAAATCAGAGCTGTTTCTCTCCAAGCTCACTCAGTCTTTATCTGGGTGCAGGGTCATTGGCAGTTTTAGGTTTAAAGGTCTTTCCCAATCTATGAGAATGTAAGGATAAGGAAGAAAAATTCAAGCCTCCTTTTCATCTAGCTACAGTGGCTAAAAATTCTATACAAAATCAGAATAAACTGAGACAGTACTACAGTAAGTAAAAGATTTACAAGATTTCTCAGGATCTGATATTGTTTCTGACAGCCATGGGCTGTTTAGAAGTCCCCTGGGTGCCAGCATTTTTTTATCTAGACAGAAAAGGATATTAGACAAATAAAAAGTATCAAAGACTAGATACTGGTTAGTGATATCGGGAATTAGCCCATGGTTTTTAGAATCTGAGGCTTATAAAATTGGGGGTTCTCCTTTAGAGAAAATAATAAAAATATATGACATTTTCAAATCATACAAGCACCTATGACCAACTGAACATGCTACAAGGGCCTCTCACGACCTTGGAAGGGATCTGTGCTTCTGAGTTTAAGGCCTGAGGATTAAACTCCTTTGGATGCAAGGTAAATCTGCCTAGGAGTAGAATTAACAGTTACTAAGGTAATGTTATGCTAACCTGAGGAGGAAAAAATTATAGGACCTGACCCTCAGGCACCCACCTCATTTGGGTTTTCACAGACAAATGCTACCAAGCCTTACCTGTTTTAAGAAGATGCTGTTTCCCCAAGATCCATACCAGCTCATCAGTATCAGGAAATTCTTCTAGGTAGTCAGTGAAAATAGTAATCTGGTTTTCATACTTGGATAAAACTGAAAGAAAAAAATATCTTAAGCAAAATTTAACAGAGGGGGCTTGCTTCTGCGGTTTACTGTTTATTTACCTTTGTCCTAAAGGTGAAGGTCATGGGCTCCAATCTAATAGAAGTAGATCCTTTGCTTCATAAGGCTGCAAAATCCTTCCATTGAATTATTTTCTCTTGTACCTCTTTGGACCTTCCCTTTATCATGGTCCTATTTGGCACCACCTCTGAGTAATTATTTGGCCACAGTTACCTAAAAACCTTTTCTTTCCTGAGGCCTTCTTTGTTCATAGCCACTTAGCTAGCTTCTCCTGGGGTGGGTGTATCAAGGTGATACAATAATATCTAAATACCTAACTCCTGCCCATGCTACAGAGAATAGTGCCTAGTGGCTTGGAAGGGGCTTCGATATACCATAAATATTATACAACTATGAAAGTGTAATATTTTAGCTGGAAGACTGGATGTTTTAACAGTACTTTGTAGTTGTCATTTCATTTACATATGACTTCTGCAAAGAAGGTTCTTGTGGCTGACGATAACTATAATCTGTTCTTGGGATTCACAAATGACTATGGTTATCTCTCAAGACAAAGTAACTGAATAAAATATAATTAAACTGCATAAGTTCATGGGTCACATTCTTAGAATTTAGGACCATGTAATATAAGATGAGTTAAAATTCACTTTTGTACCAACTGTGGGGATAAGGTCTGCTAAAAGAATCAAGACTGACTTATGAAAGAATTCTATCTCAAAAGTTCTCTTTAAGTAACTTTCCAAAGGAAATAATATTGTAGGTAGTAAATAAGTTTCCAAGCCAGCCCACGAAAAAAAATCCCTATTTTAACCTGTAACCAGAAAAATCAAATTGATAGAATATTTCATAGTTTATTGTGTTATTTCTATGAGAACTATATTTAAATTGAAAGCTAAGACACCCAACACCTACTTTCTCGTCTCAGCTCTTAGAGCCTCCCCATCCCCTATGGGGAGAGTAGCTCAGAGAGAGTAAGGGCCCTTCTGCGCAGCTACATATATCTGCATAATCCTCCCAAAGTAGTCCCTTAAAGCCCCTAGGGAATGGTTTCCTGTAAAAATGGCATTGTGGGATATGTTTAACTCACTTGAAAGACAAATTGTTTTCTTTTGGCTTCGTATTCTATGGCAGGAGCATGCTGTTTTCATAGAAATAAATGTTCCTAAATATAAATGAGTCATATCTGGTCATGAAAACAAGCTCACCTGCTCAAAATACTTAGTTGGAGGTTAAAGTAACACATTGCACAATTTGTACAAGTTGAAGTTATCATTTGTTTGAAGGTGTAATTTTAGATATTGCTTTTCTTGAACCATATAACAGAAGTTCAACCTTTCAATGATTTACGTAGCCTTTCTCCTCAGGATGTTTTAATCATTAAGGTCATAGTCTCAACAGTATTTCAAACCTAAAGAAGTTAGAAATGAGACAGCCATTTTGTTCCCCAATGAAAACTCATCACTGTCGAATCTGCCAGGAAGCTTGGGCTGTCCTAGCCTTTCTGTCACTGGCCTCAGCCCCTGGCCCATGTTCAGGAAATACCAGGCTAAAAATGATCACCCAGGTCAGGCCATCCCCAGGAGGTGGTGGATTGAGGTGGCATAAATCACACTGTGTACCTTCCCACCCTACTCTTTATCCCTCACAGGAAGGTGAAATCAGGTTAAAATGAGCATCCAGTGTAGCTAGAAAGAGAAAGAAAGTCAGAAAATAAATAACTTCAGAGGAGTGTGGGAAAGAGGCAGCTTCTCTGGCATTCCCCTGGTCGGGGTGAGGAAGGATGGCATTGGATAAATGTACAACACGTATGCATATAAGCCTTGGGTCTTTTTTTAGTACTGGCCAAAAAAAAAAAACATTTCTCTGTTGCCAACCCAATCTCAGTGAATCACTGCTCAGCTGTCTGGTCAAATTAGTACCACCCCTTAAAGACTATGAGAACAGCGCTGCTTCCTTTGGGATAGCTCTGACCAAAATGGTAGCCAAAGAATTTTCCTCTTGCTCTTCAGCCCCTCTCAGGTGAGCAAGAAGGTCATTATAGTCTTTATTCTTGATTCTTCTCTTAGAAGATAAACTCCAAGAATGCGGTGTGTCGGGCCAGACCTAACCCAAGTGGAGGCTACATGGTGAAACAAATGAAAGTCCAAACAGAAGATGAGATTTACAGAAGCAAAGAGAAGTAATGGAGAGAATATATATACATACACACAAGGAGGTCTGAGGAGGAAAGTGAAATGGGTCTTCCTCAAGAAGAACTCAGAGAGATGAAGAAGCAAACTAGCACATGGTTAAGATGCAGAAGTAAAATCATATTTCCAACAGACTCATTTCTGACTATAGTAGTGCCCTCTTATCCAAGGATTTGCTTTTCCACTGTGTCAGTTACCCACGGTCGACTGTGGTTGGAAAATATTAAATGAAAAATTCCAGAAATAAACAATTCATAAGTTTTAAATTGCACGCTGTTCGGAGTAGCATGATGAAATCTTACATTATTCCACTCCATCCCGCCCAGGACATGAATCATCCCTTTGTCCAGTGTCTCTACACTGTACACACTACCTGCCCATTAGTCACTTAGTAGCTGTCTGGGTTATCAGATTAACTGTTGGAGTATCGCAGTGCTTGTGTTCAAGTAGCTCTTCTTTTACTTAATAATGTCTCATTTACCTTATTTCCTCTCAACATGTAGGCACCGAATCATCTCACATAATCACAAGAAGGGTGAGTATAGTACACAATGAGATAGTTTGAGACAGAGACCACATTCACATATCTTTTATTACAGTGTATTGCTATAACTGACCTATTTTAGTATTAGTTATTGTTCATCTCTTATTGTGCCTAATTTAGAAATTAAAATTTATCATAGGTATGTACAATAGGAAAAAACATGTATGTATAGGGATAAGTACTATCCATGCTTTCAGGAATCCACTGTGGTGGGGAGGGGGCTCTTAGAATCTATACCCTGCAGATAAGGGGGAAATACTATACCAGCAATCTTTTAAAAAAAATTCATAAGCTACTTTTGTCTTGCCTTAAAATTAACAAACAAGGCAGCAGGCCCACATAAGTTCCCTGCCCTTTCATCCTATTTAAAGAGATAGGGACTATAGGGCAGAGCTACAAACACTGCAGCCCAGTGGACCAAGAATTAGCTTCTATAAGGTCTGCTGGACAACAGGCCTGCTCCATTTTACTTCAATAATTATTGCACTGAAATCTCTGCTGGGTTAACTTAGTGGTCAGCTAGTAACTGAGCAAAGACTTCCTTAAAATGGAACCAGAAAGTTTCCCAGTGTGGCCAAAAAGCTCTGTGAACATGTTGAGGTATGCCTTCCACACTCAGCGAGGTGGTTGATAACTCTGACTTAGTCTTCCTTTTCTGCATGTGCAGAGCTCAGGGTTGGCCAAGAGCTTAGGACCTTTTCATAGTCTTTCCTGAGCATGTGCACAACACTGTGAATGCACACAGCCCTGAGGAGCATGTAGTTTTCTAAAAATTCAAAATTTTCAAGGTCCCAATGGACATGTTATTAGCCAGCTTTTTTTCCTTTTAGGCTTTTTCATTATCTATAGCCTCAGACTTCTGTGAAGTTAATTGATTGTCTCTAACGATTTTCTTAAAAAGCCCCTGGAGAAAGGCCTTCTATAGCTCAAAGTCACGGCAAATAAATATGGTCCTGCAAGTAGAATCTTCTGGGGGAAACACTAGACAGATCAATGACAATTTTATGGAAATGAGGAATTATAGGAGCTCCAACCCCATTCTGTGCCTTCCTGGGGCTGTCAGGCTGCTGGCTTTCTCTGTGATTGCACTGCAGTGTTGGAGGGAAAGGGATGGGCGAAGGGCAAGTGAAAACACCACAAAGCTCACTATTCTTACCAAAATGCAGCTGATTTTCTGGAATAAAGACTCCCCAGATTGTTGTAAGCATTTGATTAATGTCTAGAAATTAATCAAACGTTCTGAAAATGTTGATTCTGACCATTTTTTGTCAGTTTTTTTTTTCATTGCTATTATGGATATAATCTTCCGAAGTTCTCACTGCCATTTTTGCTGATGTCTTACTTTAATAACATGCATTTCAGTGACTAACTATATTTTTAAAGGTTATTTTGTGAAAATTCAAGTAAATGAAAAAAATCACTTTGATAAACAAATTTTCGGATAGGGCTTAACAAAGACACTTGTACATGAAGGTTCTTAGATTCTATAGGGCTTGTTCCACAAACAACACAAACTCTCTCAAGTGAAATCAAAAGGTCACAGAATCTCAGGGTCAGAAGGGGCCTGAGATCCCATAGTGTATTGTCCCTGTTGGTTACTCGATCCTAAAACCATGCCAGGATACTGCTGTTTCCAAAACAGTCTTCACAGCAATACATACATATTTAACATACTATCAGGTCACACCTTCAAAAATATTTTTTTAAATGTCCATGAAGACAGGAATGGTAAGGGCTGAATATTCACTAATATATTTGTTCCATTAAATTTTACAGAATACCTACCATGTGCTAAGCACAGAGGATATCCTCTAAAAGCTTTTAATGTGGAGAGGAAAGGTCTGGAAACAACTAATGACTAAGTGTAAGCAGAATAGGGTTAAAGGGGTTGCTGAGTTGTGAAACTAACAATCTTTCCTGAGCTGTCTTGCGGAACAAGGATGTTCTCTGAAAGGCTGACCACAAGGCAATAACACTGTTCCTATTGGATAAGGATGCCTAAAGTAAACACTGGCCCTACTTAATTATAACACTAATTAAGCTCCCGCCCAGGCGGAGCTTATCCACCATTTTCTATACATGTGGCATATGATAAAGCATGACTCTTTACTGTGCCTATGCTAGAATGACCCAGCCTCTACATGTAAAGGCCTGCCCCTTTTTTGACGAATATGCATAACTGGTCCCCCCAAAAAGCAATTTACTTTGTGTTTTGGGGAGACACTGTATTAAGAATTATCCCTAGTGCCCTCCTTACTCACTGCAAATAGTAAACTCTCCCTGCTCATGTTCTGTTTCAATTGAGATCCACTGGGTTATGCTCACCAAGAGATGAACACTTTGTGTTCGGGCAATGTAAGTGCTATTTTTAAAAAGTGATGTAGAAGGCAACAAATGATTAAGTCCAGCTGGGCCTTCCACAACCTAGAAAAAGTTACATCAGAGCTGAGACTTAATAGAAATAAGATATAAGTGGGAAGAAGGAGGGAGGAAATTCCTGGTTGAGGGAACACCAAGAGGATTTGGCAAACAACTGAGTGTGGGGGTGGGGCTGAGGAGAGTGAGAGAAATTTAAAAATAACTTGCAGTGTGGGTGATGAGATGGTAGCAGAAAAACATGACTGGGAGTGGGGAGGAGGGAGATAATAAGCTTGGTTTAGCCAGAACATGTCTGACTCCTGCTTGGTTGACAAACGAAAGAGGTTTAAAAAAAAGTGAGGAGGAAGTCAACCAGCACAGGGATTGTGAAGAGGGGCATGGTAGATTGTAGATTGATTAGAAGAGCCTAGGAAGGCAGGAGGAATGCAGAAAAACAAAACTCAGCCTAAAATGTGGCTTCACCCACTTCCTCCTGAGACCACTTAGTGTCCTGGTCTTCCCAGCCTCTGCTCACCTGCACATAGGCCCTGCCCTATCTTCATTTATCTTCCTCACAGTGACCTGCTTTTCTGACAACGAAGAACTTAGAAAACAGAGAACTGGACAACAATTCTAAGCATTCCAAAGAGGATTTTCAAGTTCAAAACTGCATATTTTCTTGAATGTATTCACAAGTCACACCATAGCAATGCTGGGTTGTCACATAATACAAAACCCATGAATGATTTCTTAATAGACCAGTATAAACTCTGACACCCTAAGAGAACATTGTCATTTGTAGACTTATATCAGAGAACCTTAACCAGAAGGTTATCATTCAGCTCTACTTTATGATATTCCATTTAACTGGCTAGTGCTAGTGGTAGTGGAGCACAGGGGACTGTACCCAAAAAATTGCAAGGCAAGTCAGCAAAGGGATAACCAGTCTAGTTGGCAAGGCACCATTTAAATGATAAGATCCTTTAGCTTTGAGCTTGAAAAATCAATCGGACCATGGATAACACACAAAATATAACATTTCTTAGAGATCTCAGTCAATTCATACTACTAATGAGTAGTGAGAATCAAATGTAATGCAAAATGGAACTCTTTCTGATTTTCCTTTAAAGTGATGTTTTGGAAAAGCTTGTTGCCTTTTTAAGTATAATTTGTTGTTGTTTTCACTGAAGGACAAATTATTGCCTACTTTTGGCTGACTAAAATGCATTTGAACGTATCCATGAGGAAATGGGATTCTACACACAAACTGGTTAGGAATGTACCTAACACAGAGACCACGTGCCTCTAAACTGCTGCCTCTTTTTGCTTTTGATAACTCTGTTCTTTTTTTTTTTCAGAAGAATAAAAAGATACCACTTTTATAAAGATTATCTTTGTTGATAAAGCATACAAACAGGGTAGCATATTGAATGAATGAATGGAGAAAATAATTGATTGGCTTTAGAATTCAAGACTTGAGGCAACTATTCCACAAAGCAAGGTGAGAATCACCTTGATTCTTCATCAGCAAGTTCTGTTCTTAGGAATCAACCTTCCAGTGGAAAGCCTGGTTATATTCCCAAAGAGGACAGTTTCACATTAGTGTCACCGCCAAGTCATGAAATGGGTCCAAAGTAAGTCTCCATGGTATTGTAGTTTTGACTTTGGACATCATCCAAACCAAAAAGCACCAATATTCAAATACAGAGCTCATGGTTCATGTAGGAAAGAAGACACCATGGCATTACTTAGTCAAAATGAAGAGTGTGCCAAATGATTTTTCTCCAATATAAATTTGTTTTTGTTTTTGTTTTTGTTTTTGGCATGGTAAACAGAAGGAGGAATCACTCCTCACCTCTCTTGGAAATAGCTCTAGCCTAAGAACCCTAATATTTAGTCCCACCCCGCCACTAACTAGCTCTGTGAATTTGCAGAAAGTACTGCATTTCTATGGGACTCAGACTCTCCATCTATAAAATGTGTGGTGTGTTTTTCAAATAGCACAGCATAATTCATCAGTGGGATATGAAATCTACATAGTGCATTGCAAACAGCATTTTTTAAAAATAAAATTGAATAGAAAATATATTTTACACTTAATAAGGATGAATATTGTTTCATGAAATTTATTTGTGTGTATATGAAGTGGGCTGTAAAATAAAATGTATTACTCATTGTATTATTGGATGAAAAAAGTTGGAAAGCCACTGGTCTAGACCTATATTGTCCAATACAGTAGCCACTAGCCACAGGCAGCTGTTTATATTTAAATTAATTAAAATTAAATACAACTAAAATTCAATTACTCAGTTGCAGTAGCCACATTTCAAGAACTCAAGAGCCACAGGTGGCTAGTGGCTACCATATTGGACAGTGCAGCTATAGAATAGTTTCATCATCACAGAAAGTTCTATTGGACAGTCCTATCTTAACGTCTTTTGTTTGGTTCTGTAGGAGGCGGAACTAGGGTAACTTGTTAGGAGGGGTACTCCAAATTCTAGGAAGAGAAGATGGGTTCACTTGTCTCTCTCTTCAGAGAGTCTGTGTGTGAATTTCTAAATATATGAGCCAACAATTATAAAGTTCTGTACTTGGTCCTGTGAGGAATACAGAAGAAACATCCTCATAAATATTTACTAAACGTTAAGTGAACAAACTAAAACATCATAAAATCATAATCTAGTCAAAGATATGAACCTTAGGTAAATGAAAGAGCTAATAATAAAAGGTAATGTACAGGCAAGTGTTGATAATAACTAAGCATTGTCAAAATTCACAAAAGGGAGAAGATAATGAGGGCTGGAGTCATCAAGGGAGATTTCAAGGAGGATATAGGATTTGAACTGGTCCTCAAATTATTGCTTGCATTTGGATTAGCAAAGGTAAGAGGGAGAATATTCCAGATGAGGGGAACACCATAAGTATGAGTGTGTCAGACAGAAGGGTAAGTTCTGGAAAATACTGAGAAATGAGATTAGAGAAGTAGCTGGGACTGGAGTAGGGTGATGAAAAGCCAGCCAGCAGAGTCCAAATCTGAGTAAAGCTGTTGACAGTTTTCAGAGTGCTTTCACATGATCCTTAAGACAGCTCCTTGAGATAGGCAGGGCAAGTATCGTTACTTTCATCTTAGAGCCGAGGAAAGAGTCTCAGAAAGGTTATATGACTTGCCCAGGTTCATGTAGCTATTAAGTAGTATAACCAGGATTCGAACCGAGTTCATTTTATTCTCCATCCAGTATTCTTCCCACTATATGTTGCTGTTATGATAAAAGCGAGATTCGAGGCACTGGACATAGGGAGACCAATAAGAAAGTTGTAATAATCCTGGCATGAAGTATTTGTTGAAGGCCTGGCCTAAGACAGCAAGAAACCAGATGTGCTGGTTATATAACCTACTATAAAACAAACTGACAATGCAGTACCCACTGTTTAAAAGGGGAAGTAAGAGTGGACAGTCTGAGGTTAGAACACTATAGTTATTTTTAACTGGAAGTGATCTAAACTACCCTAAAGGAATAAAACATGAATAATATCATTCATATACAATATCCAGATCTTTCTATACAGTTGAAGGCTATGTTTTGGACACAGTTCCTAAGAAAATAATACTTTACACATTTATGCATTTTACGAGCCATTTCTTTCTTGCTAGTGTTTCTTCCCTCTGCCAATTTCAATGTTCATTTCTCAGAACTAATTGGTCATATGATTTCTCACCTCATCTAGATTTCCAGTGAAAAAGGACTAGTGCCAAAAGGTCAAGGAGCTACAGACCTTAAAGATTTTCCTTAGTAAAACTAATTATCAGCTTAACAATTAATTAGCTTATAATAATGATTTACTGAGAAAATACTAAAATTCACCATTGCCAGACTCTTAAAGAGTCTCTCTGCCCATGTCACAAAGCTGTTCAAAAACTTCCATGGGCTTCCAAGATTGCTCCAGCTGATAAGGATCAAATATAAATATGTCAGCCTAGCATTTAAGGCTCTCTCCAATGTGGCTACTTCCTGTATTTCTAGTTGTTCCCTACTGCTCATTACTCCTTCTTAAAATCTACTCTTTTCAGCCAAAATAAACCACATATATATCAGAAACTCTTTGCTCATTCATGCCCTACTTGTACTTAAATCCCACCTCAAATGCAACTTTCTCTATGAACCTTTCTTCCTCAATTTTCCTACCAAGAAGTATTTGCTCTTTCTTCTAAGACTCTATAGTCCTTCATTTACATCTCCTTTATGGCACTGGGCACTTTCTACTTTAAATTATTGTTATTTGCAGCATGTCATCTCCCTGCTATTGGAACAAACTCCCATCTCAGTCCACGTAGTGTTCATCTCTGTATCTCTTATAGCTATAATCATAGTGCCTTGCCACAAGTTGCCCCTTAAGGTCCATCAAATATTTATGGAACAAATAGGCACACTGACAAAAGTCTAAAAGCTAGTTTATGTGTTCATCCAAACTTCAATTCAACAATCCTCTACTGAATGCCTACCATATGACTGACACTGTGTTGGGTTCTGGAGATAGCAACACATCTTAAGCAATTTCAAGTCTAATGGGAAGAGAGATGGAAGTTCATTTTGATACAGAATGGTCAGCATCTGCACAGGGGCTAAGGGAGCACAGCAGATGCTCATCTAAACCAGTCTGGGGTACAGAGAAGGCTTTGGGAAGAAAGGTGATGGCAGGACTTACTCTTAAAGGATGAGAGTTAAGCAAATAGGATGGAGGAAGGATGTCCCAGGTAGAAGAAAAGCTTGTACCAAAACAACGAGGGTTGAAAGACTGTGGAATAGTGATGCCACATGGAGACTGTCAAGGGTTGGGGCTGGAGAGGCAGGAAGGGCGAGGCGATGACAGCCTTGGTAAGTATTTTGGGCTTAACTCAGGCTTCATGGAGCACCCGAAAAGTTTCAGATGCATCCATGACTAAGATTAGATATTCCACTATTTTTGCATAACTGAAGTGGTACAACAAGTAACTGCCTGTGATGTAAATTCTAGGGTTTTTTTGACACTCATTATCAAATAAATTGTTTTAAAACAACAACAAGAACAATCTGTAGCGACAATCTTTGTCAAGGAAGAGGTTAAGGTGGGTCTCTATCATGTGGCATGCTCAATAGTACAGCACAACAGGAGAAATTCTGAGTCCTTTCCACAAACAGTACTCTTTATTTGGAGTACTTTCCCAGTTTTCTCTTGTTTACAAACACCTCACCCATCTCCCAGACCACAGGAATTTTCCCCATACTCTTTCAATATCACACTTCATTAGTAAATGGTGCCAGCAGACATATGATGTTTAAAAATTCCTTACCTTAGATGTAATGTAAAATTATACTGTCAGAGTTAAGTTTTGAGATTATACAAAATCATGCGTATACCTTCAAAACAAAAGGTGTATTCCAAGTTAATCCTAAGGGAAATTTCTGTAAAGTGAATTTGATTTTCTGATGTTATTTTATGATCACGTGAGCCACACGTCCCAGGAAAAGGCAATTTGACCACATCCAAGAAAGATACAGCTTGCAATAAAATGGCTCTCATCCCTGCTTTGCACACTAAGTACCAGACATCAGGAAAATAAATATCAATCTACGCACAAACATGAGACACCCAATCCAACAACCACAGCAAAAATGCTCTCTAATATCTGGCAGACAAAGAATCTTGGTCTGTTAAATAAAACACATTTTCATCTCCAAGAGCAGCTCTTCATACAGTGGGTTTTCTTTTAAGAAACTCAGCTATCAGTTCTTTCATTAATACTAAGTTAAATTAGCCTAAGTTAAGTTATTCTAAGTTAAAAATGTATTTTTATATATGGCAAAGGATGCAAGAATATACAATGGGACAAACACATACAAGAATAGACTCAAAATGGATTAAAGACTTGAATGTAAGACCCGAAACCATAAAAATTCTAGAAGGAAACAGGCAGTATACTCTCTGATATAACTAACAGGAATTTCTTTTGGGATATATCTCCCTGGGCAAGGGAACCAAAAGGAAAAATAAACAAATGGGACTACATCAAACTAAAAAAGTTTTTGTACAGCAAAGGGAACCATTATAAAACAAAAAGATAACCGACTGATTGGGAGAAGATATTCGCTAATGATATATTTGATAAGAGGTTAATATTCAAAATATATAAAGAACTCATACAACTCAATGACAAACAAACAAACAAACAAAAAAACAATCTAATTAAAAAATGGGCAGAGGACCTGAACAGATACTTCTCCAAAGAGGAAATATACATGGCTAACAGACATATGAAAAGTTGCTAAAGGTCGCTAATCATCAGAGAGATGCAAATTAAAACAACAATGAGATATCACCTCACACCTGTCAGAATGGCTATCATCAATAAATCAAAGAACAAGTGTTAAGACATGGAGAAAAGGGAACCTCTATATTGTTGTGGGATTGCAAATTGGCACAGCTGCTATGGAAAACAGTTTGGAAGTTTCTCAAAAAATTAAAAATGGATATACCTTTGACCCAGCAATTGCACTTTGGGTATTTATCCAAAGAAAACCAAAACAATAATTCATAAAGATCTATGCACCCCAATATTCATGGCAGCACAATTTATAATAACCAAGATACGGAAGCAACTTAATGCCCATCAACAGACAATTGAAAAAAAGTTATGGTGCATATATAGAATGGAATATTACTCATCCATTAAAAAAATGAAATCCTACCATTTGCAATGATACGGATGGGCCTAGAGGTGTTATGCTGAGTGAAATAAGTCAGACAGAGAAAGATAAATACCATATGATTTCACTTACATGTGGAATCTAAGGAACAAAAAGAACAAACTAATCAAAAACAGACTCACAAATATAGAGGACAACCTGGTGACAGACAGAGGGGAGGGGGATCGAGGTACTGGGAGAATGAGGTGAATGATTAAAGAAGTACAAATTGGCAGTTGATAAATGATCACGGGGATAGGGAGCATGGCCTAGAAAATGCAGGTAGCATTAATATATTGGTTAAGTGGAGAGCCAGAGGAGAGACAGAACAATTAGGGGGATCATTTCATAAACCATACAAATGTCTAACCAATATACTATATACTTGAAACTAATAAAATTATTTTAAAAAGGATTCATATTTGACAAAAAGGCCTTCGCATTACATCAAAATTCTTGGAAATAAACATACACTTAAGTTTTGTTTGAAAAAAATGTATTTTCATTGTACCTACTCTGATTCCAATCCTAAGTTTATATCTAAGAAAAATAAATGCTTATGTCCACCAAAAGATATGGTAAAAAATGTTATAGCAGTTTTATGTAAAATATCCAAAACCCATAAACAACCCGATGTCTATCCATAGGGGTGCTATGGCCTGAATGTATCTTCCCAAAATTGTTGCTGAAGTCCTAATCTCCAATGTAATGGTATTTGGAGGTGAGGCCTCTGGGAGGTAATTAGGTCATGAGGATGGAGCCCTCACGAATGGGATTAGAGGCCTAATAAGAGATACCAGATTGATGATCTCTCTCCATCATGTGAGGATACAGAAAGGTAGTTATCTGAAACCAGGATAAGGGTCCTCACCAGATACCAAATCTCCCAGTGCAATGATCTTGAGCTTCCCAGCCTCCAGAAATGGGAGAAATACATGTTCGTTGCTTAATGCACCTCATCTAAGAAATTTTGTCACAGAAGCTTGAACTGGCTTAAGACACAGGAATATATAAATAAATTGTGGGGAATCATACGTAGGAATAGTAAACAGCAACAACAACTACAAAAAACTAAGTAATACTATACACAAAATATGCACGAATCTCAAAGATATTATGTTGAATAAAAGAAGACAGACACAAAATAGTACATACAGTATGATTGTATTTATATAGAGTTTGAAATCAGGTAAAATTAATCTATGATGATAGTGGTCAGAATAGTTGTTACTCTTGAGAGGGGGTTTTGACTGGGAGGAGGCAAGAGGGAACCTTCAGGAGGGCCAGAAACATTTCTATATCTTTATTTGGGTGGAGGTTACACATATACAAAATTTCATTAAGCTGTACACTGAAGGTTTGTGTACTTTACTGTCTATAAGGAATACCTCAATTCAAGAAAAAAGAAAAAGATAAGTCTCCATACTGGATTTATTTCTAGTGCAGACTGGCAATACAGATCAAATTATGCTAACAACAAAATAATCTTTTGTTATCAAGAGTAGAGATATAGTTCTGAATTCATTCTACCTCCCTGTATGCACACACTTCAAACCCAAGTGTCTAGATAGTTTGGGGCTTCAGATATTATTTGTATATAACACTAATTTATTGGATTTTTCAACATATAGCATTCCAAAATGACATTTATTTTTATAGGTTCGCTTTGATTGCAAATTCACAAATTTATTAATTTTTCTTTTCTACTATAACATCGGCTGGTCTCTATCAGAGAAATATATTGAATTTGTTCCCCAAATCTTGTACAAAGAAAGCATAGTAGACTGAAGAGAACACTAGCCTATGAACTCGAAGACCTGGATTCTATTCCTGCTCTGCCTTTACTAACCGAGTCACCTTGGGTCAGTCTTTTAAGCTAAAATTCGTGTTCCTTTTCCATAAAATGGAGATAATACCATCTTCATAGGGCTATAGTAAGGATCATATGAAAGAATGGATGTGAAAGTGCTTTATAAACTTTAAAGAAGTGTTAATATTTCCAAAGCTAAGTGTATAATTAGAACTCGTGCCTGAGTGTGGCCAACATAAAATGTACTTAAATTTCAAAGCTTGTACATCAGTTTCACATATCTTACATTTCACCAGAGAGTCAGGATCAGCAAGAACACTCAAATTCTAACATCTCTGAAAAGTTAAAACAATTCCAATCATGCTGAAAATAGATGTGTACTGGGAAGTACAATTAATAACTGCCTTCCTTTTACTTTTCCCAGTTATGACTTTTAGATGTATCTCTAGCTATGTAATATCCATTATATTCAGTTCACATTTATAGAACTTTGAACTGCTTCTGTAACAATATTTCCCCTCTCCATTATGAATTTCACAATAATTGCCCTGAAGGCTGCTCCTATTTCTACCTTCTCCCATCCATCATGACAACTACAGCAAAATTTAAAAGTACTCCTCACTCTGAACGCCTCATCAGAGCAATGAATACTCCTTGTCAGAAAGCCCCAATGGAAGGTGCCTTTTCTTGTGTTAACTTTCTGAAGTTCGTTTCTCTGATGAGAGGAAGTGATAGAGACCAGAGTTGCCTCAAAATGCTTCCTGTCACCAACTATTCTTTTCAGCAGACCCAGCAGGAAATCTCTGATTGGACAGCCATCCAGTGTGAGAGGATATTGACAAAAATAAAAATTAAGGTCATTTGGTTTCAAGGACCCCAGTGCTTCCTGTTCCTAGAGATTTTGTTCTTAGTACCACAGCTAAGCTCTCCAAACTAGAATGAGCTGCAGATAAACAAAACAGACTAGAGAAGGTAAATCCATAACTTATCAAGATCCTTGAGAAACATTCCCTTCAGGAATTAAGTCCCAGTTAAAAAGTCTTTGTTGAGCTTACTGAGATAGGGAATGGGGATGAATTTTACAAAAGTAGCTTGACAGTAGCAAGAAAGACCAACTGACAGGAAAAGAGACAGTAAATCATAAAAAAAAAAAACTAGTTCAGAGTTGCACGCACACACACAGCCACACAGCCACACACACACACACACACACACACACACACACACACACACACACACACTAAATGGCTAAATGGTCTGGGACAAATATTATCACATTTCAATAGGCCTTAAGATGCTGCTGTATTATACCATAATCACAATCATGGTCCTTAATCAAAAAAGATTTAATTATGTCCATAACTGCTGTATAAGATGTCAGAGGAGTAGATTGTTTTTTTCTTATATTTTTTTTGGGGGGGGAGAATTCCACTCAGGATGATTAAAATGTTAAAAGTTAATGGTGTTTAAATAGAGAAATCATGAGCCATTTGGAAAACCTAGTTATTAAAAATGTCTTATTCCAAGAAAGAGTCAGGCAACTGAGGTTTTTACTCAATTGGTTAAGGCAAGATGAATGTTGGGTTGTACAGTAGACACAAGTGTTATAGAAGGTCAGAAAAAGGAGGTGAGTATGAGATAGCATAGTCAGAAAAGGGATCATGGAGGAGGCGGAGTTCATGATTGGTTTACTTTGAAGTCTCTCTCCATCCACAGCCTGGTTCTGCCTTTCTTGATTGCTACCCTTAATCAGTCCTGCCAGGGCCCCAGGTTCAAAGTCACCAGGAGACTAGTCTGAAAGGAAATTTAATTATAGTGAATGCAGACCCTGGCCCCATTCCAGAAAAGAATTTGTGGGAACAATGAATGGTACCCATACATAGTTCTGCACTCTTAAAGTACTATAAAAGCAAGATTTTATAAAAAAAAATTTTACTTGATAGTCAACTTTAGATTAGTATACAGAAGTTTACCAATGGGAAACCACAAAATATTACTGAAAGAAATTAAAGATGACAAAAATAAACGGGAATACACCCGTGTATGTGCATTGAAAGCTTTAATATTGTTAGGATGTCCATACTACTCAAAGTGATCTACAGATTCAATGTAATACCTTAAAATCTCAATGGCGCTTTTTTTTGCAGAAATAAATTAAGTCTAAATTACATAAGGCATCTCAAGGGACCACAAATTACCAAACAAATTTTGAAAGAGAACAACAAAATTGAAGGACTCACACTTCTTGATTTCAAAATATATTTCAGTGCTACAGTTATTAAACAAGTGTAGTACTGGCCTAAAAAGAGACAAATAGAACAAATAAACAGAATAAAAAGACAAGACCACTCAATGGGAAGAGGACAGTCTTATCAACAAAATAGTGCTAAAAAACTTGATATCCACATGTAAAATAATGAAGCTGGTCCTTTATTATACACTATATACAAAAATTAACTGAGACTGAATTAAGGACCTAAACATAACCTAAAACTATAGAATGCTTGGAAGAAAACATGGGAGAAAAAAACTTCTTGACATGACACCAAAAGGACAAGCAACAAAAGGAAAATAGGCAAATGGATGGCAACAAACCTTAAAACTTTTGTGCATTAAAGGACACAGTCAAAACAGTGAAAAGGCAACCTATGGAAAAATATTGCAAGTAATGTATCTTATACGGGATTACTATCTAGAATATATAATAATTTACAAATAAAAAACTTTTTAAATCAACCTGATTTTAAAAAACGGACAAAGAATTTGAATAGACAGTTCTCAAAAGATGATATACAAATGACCAAAAAGCATATGCTAGGATGCTCGACATCACTAATCATCAAGGAAATGTAAATCAAAACTTCAATGAGCTACCGCCTCACACCCATTAGGATGGCTATGGAAAACAGTATTGTTGAGGCTGTAGAGAAACTGGAAACCTTGTACACTCTTGGTAGGATTGTAAATGGTGCAACTACTGTGGAAAGCAGTATGGAGGTGCCTCAAATATGAAAAGAACTACCATATGATCCAGCAATTCCACTTCTGGATATATATCCAAAAGAATTGAAATCAGCATCTCAACAAGATACTTGAACACCCATGTTTGTAGCAGCATGATTCTCAGAGTTAGGAACAATCCGAATGTCTATCAATGGATGAATGAATAAACAAAGTGTGGTATATATGTACAATGGAATATTATTCACCCTTAAAGAGGAAGGCAATCCTGCCACAACATGGATGAACCTTAAGGATATTATGCTAAATGGAATAAGCCAGTCACAGTGTGATAAATATTGTATAATTCTACTTAAATGAAATATCTAAATTTGTCAAGTTCATAGAAAAAGAATGTAGAATGGTGATTACCAGGGTCTAGGGGAAAGGTAAGTTGTTGTTTAATGTGTATAGAGTTTCAGATTTGAAAGAGGAAAAAATTCTGGAGATGTATTTCATGATAATGTGAATATACTTAACACTACTGAAAGGTACACTTAAAATTAGTTAAGATGGTAATTTTTATGTGTTTTTTTACCATAATAAAAAAAGTTGTGAAAAGAAGTATGCCAATGGGGGTGGGAGTTAGAATAATTTTATCGATTCTTAACTAGACTTTTACTAGGAGAAAGGCAAAAACTAACACATCATCCATGTTTTCTTTAAGGGACCACTTATACAACTTCTGGTTCTAAGAAAAAATAAAATAGACACATTTTTTATTCTTCCCAATAAGTACAGGTAAAAACATTGGACATTATTATATGCATATACTATATATTTTATATGTGTATATGTATAGATATAGATAAATAGATATAGATATAGATACATAGATATCTTTTAAAGAGAAAAGAAGACAGACTGGCTAGGAACCTCAAGACCCAAGTAATGACCTGGAAAGGACTTCTCTGGGTTTTTGAGTAATACATCCTGGATCTGGTGATGAAGAAGCCAGCAACCTAGAAATACCAATGGGTACAGACAAAAACAAGTCCCCCCAAAAGCTCTAGCCAAAGGAATAGGAAAGGGGACCTAGCAAAAAAAAAAAAACTTTTAGACAATAACTCACATACTCTACCCAAGCACCAAGCACCACCCCACATGTTTGAAATAAATTTAAAAAATAGAAAGTCTCAGCAAAGAAACAGAAGTTATAAAGGAGAAATAAAGAAATGCTCATTAGTACTGAAAAATCATAATAACCAAAATGAAAACCACACTAGACAGTATCAACAGTGAAATAAAGACAATACAGGAAAGAATCAGTGAAACTGATGATAGAACAATAGAAATTAAATAATCTAAATAACAGAGAGAAGAAACTTTTTTTTAAAAAAGTGAATAGCACTTCAGAGACATATAGGACTATAACAATGTATTAAATTGTGATGGCATCAGAGTTCCAGAAGGAGAAGAGAAAATGTGTGGGGCTGAAGAGGTATTAGAAAATAATGTCTAATGAACCTCAAATGGCTCTAAAAATAAAGTTCTTTAATAAAAAAAAAATGGTTGAATAGTTCCCAAATTTGGCAAAACCCATAAACCTACATCTTCAAGATGCTGAGTAAACCCCAGAAAGAATAAATACAAATAAATTCACATGAAGACACATAATAATTAAATTCCTAAAAACTGAAGAAAAGAAAAACAAATCTTGAAAGCAATGAGAGAGAACTGATAACTTACTTACAAGGGAAAAACAATTAGAATGAGAGCAGATTTCTCATCAGAAACTATGGAATCCAAAGGAAATGATACATTTTTCAAGTGCTAGAGGAAAAAAACTGTCAACCAGAATTCTATATCTTGCAAAAAACAAACAAACAAACAAACAAACAAGTCCTGGAAATCAAGACATTCTCAGATGAAGGAAAAGTAAGAGACTCTGTTGCCATTGTCAAACACTAGCAGAGTAGATAAAAGCATGGCCCAACTATATGCTGTCAAGAAGTAACTCAATTCAGATCTCACTTACACATGAAATTAAAAAAAAAAAAACTCATAGGAACAGATATCAGACTGGTGGTTGCCAGAGGTAGGGGATGAGGGTGGGAGAATTGGATGAAGGTGGTCAAAGGGTACAAACTTCCAACATAGATAAAGAAATTCTGGGGAATGTAAAGTATGGCATGATGACTATAGTTAACAGTACTGTATTATATATTTGAAAGTTGCTCAAAGAGCAGATCTTAAAAGTTCTCATCACAAGAGAAAAATATGTAACTATGTGAGCGGATGGATGTTAACTAAATGTATTGTGGCAATAATTTTTTGTAATATATACATATATCAAATCCTTATGTTATATACCTTAAACTTATACAATGGTATATGTCAATTATATATCAATAAAACTGGAAAAATTAATTATATTTAAAAACAAGTAATATGATTCAAATATAACAATATAGGTACATTGAAAATATAAGAGTGAAAAGAGATATACCAGGCAAACAATGATTTTAAAAAAGCAATAGTGTGTATATTTATATCAGGTAAAGTAAACTTCAGAATAAAGAAAATTGCCAGGGAGAGGGAAATTGCCAGGGATAGAGGGAAAAGTTTCAATTCACCAAGAAGGCATAACAATCTTAAAAAGGTATGCACCAAAAACCAGATTGCCTTAAATACATGAGCAAAAACTCAGAGAAATTAAAAGAGAAATGACAAATCAACGATTGTAGTTGGAAAATTCAAAAAATTCCCTTTCAGAAAGTGATAAACTTACTAGACAAAAAATAACTAAAGCTATATAAGATCTAAACACAATCAACCAACAGTCTTACATAAATAGAACACTCTACCCAATAACGGCAAAATAAACATTTTTTCAAGCTCCCATGAAGCATTTACCAAGATAGACCATATCCTGAGTCATTAAACAAATCTGAACTGATTTAAGTGAACTGGAATGGAACAGAGTATTTCCTTGACCACAAGGAATCAAACTAGAAACCAATAATGGAAAGTCTGCAAACATTTGGAAATTAAACAACACACCTCTAACTAATTAATTGGTCAAAGAGGATGTCTCAAAGGGAGTAAAACAAATATATTGCACTGAATTAAGAAGAAAAACACAACATCAAAATATGTGGCAAGCAAGCAAGATGACAGAATAGGAAACCCTAGTCCTTGTTCTCCACCACAGAAACACTGATTTAACAGCAATATATGAACCAAAACAACTTCTAAGACTTCCAGAATCCAGTTAGGAAGTTACAGAACCCCAGTTGAGCAAAAATCTCAGAACAGCTCCACTGGAATAAGTAAGAAGAGCAATTTAACTTTACTCATATCAACCCCCCCCCCACCTCCAAGCTGGTATAGGTCAGTGCCGGGCGAGAACGTCCCAGCCCACAACTCCAGGGAGAAAGTGAAGAGTAGAGCATGTCTTCAACATTCTGGGTTTTTGGAGAGCTGCCTAACAAAATGGTGTCCATCTCACCTCACTCAGCACTGATGGAACTGCTATAGTTTGAATGGCTGGGGACCACTAAAAACAAAGAAAAGCAGAGTAAAACTTACCAGGAATCACATGGCTCAGTGCAATCAGAAGAAGGTGCACCACTTGAGGCTTCTCCCTCAAGAGAGAAGGAGATGAGTGGAATGCACATCCACCATTCTGGCTTTTCAGAGGGTTGCCCAAGGGACCATTATTTGTGTCACCTGAATTGGGGCACTAACAGGGAGTTTGCATGCATTGGATATCTATTGGCCACTGAAAACAAAATAGAGTGGGGTGGCTTGCTGCTTTAGAACCAGAGAACATGCAGTGGCACAAACGCCAATGGAAGCAAGAGATTACAAGCTCCTGAAGGAGAAACTGGCAAGTCTCTCTAATTGAGAAATTGGATGCATAGGCCTAAAGAGGTCGCATCCTGCCCAAAAGGTTTCAGAAACCCCAGAATATCAAGCTAACAGAAAAGTAACTCACGACAAGAAAACCCCTATAACAGAGTAGGATAACACATTCAAAGCACTGAAAGGAAAAACCATCAACCTAGAATACTATATTCAGCAAAATTATACTTCAAAAATAAAGGAGAAATAGACTTTCCAAGATAAACAGAGCTGAGGCAGTTCATTATCACTAGATCCATCCATGAGAAGACACTATACAGAAACACGAAAGCATATGAAAGTATAAAGCTCACTGGTAAAGGTAAATATATAGACAAATACAGAACACTGAATCCTGTGACAGTGGTGTGTAAATCATTCTAATTCTGGTATCGAGTTAAAAGACAAAAGTATAAAAGTGACCATAACTATAAAAATGTGTCAATGGATGCATAATATAAAAAGGTGTAATACATGACATCAGTAACATAAGATGTGGAGTGGGGGCAGAAGTAAAAGTATAGTGTATCTGTATGTAATTGAAGTTTTCAGTTTAAATAGATGATTATAATTATAATGTTTGATACAAGTCCATGGTAACCACAAAGAAAATATGTATAGATGATACACAAAAGAAAATCAGAAAGAAATTAAATCATGTCACTAAAAACAAATAAACAAATAAATCAGCAAAAGGAAGGAAGGCAACCAGGGAGGAAAAGAGAGATAAGAGGTACAAGATAGAAAATAATTAACAAAATGGCAGTAGTAGGACCTTCCCAATCAATGATTACTTGAAATGAAAATGGATTAAATTCCCCAATCAAAAGACATAGAGTAGCTGATAGATAAAAACTCACTTCCCAACTATATGCTGTCTGCAAGAGATTCACTTTAGATTTAAGGGAAAACATAAACTAAAAGTGAAAGGATGGAAAAAATATTCCATCCAAAATGTAACCAAAATAGAGTAGGGGTGGCTATAATTATATCAGAGAAAACTAAGTCAAAAACTGTCAAAAAAAAAAGACAAAGAAAGAATTTATATAATAATAAAAGGGTTGATTCACCAGGTTATAACAATTATAAATATAAAGCACTCAACATCAGAGGACTCAGATATATGAAACAAACACTGCCAAACTGAAGGAAGGGAGATATAGATGGCAACACAATAATAATAGGGGATTTTGACACTTTGCTTTCAGTAAGGTATAAAATATTTAGACAGACTAACAAGGATACAAAAAGTGTGAGCAACACTACGGATCAAATGAGTCTAACAGACAGAAATGAAACATTCCACCGAACAGCGACAGAATACATTCTTCCCAAGTGCACACAGAACATTCTCTAGGAGAAACCACATGTTAAGTCACAAAACAATTCTTAACAAATTTTAAAAGACTGAGGTCACACCAACTATATTTTCCTGACACAATGGAATGAAACTAGAACTTAATGGCAGAAGAAAACCTGGAAAATTCACAAATATATGGAAATTAAAAAAAAACACTCTTGAATAACCAATTAGAGAAGTTGAAAGGAAATTTAGTAAATATCTTGAGACAAAGGAAAATGAAAGCACAACATGACAAAACTTATAGAATTGAAGCAATAGCAGTACTAGGAGGAAAGTTCGTAGTGATAAATGGTTTCATTAAAAAAAAAGAGAGAGAGAGCTCAAAAGCCACAGGTCTCCAGACGATAGTCGGGTTGACCTGGGAAAAGCAGCGGCTGGTGCACTGGGCAGGGATGGGCAGCCTGGCAACATAGCTCACGCCAGTAGGAGAAGGGGTGTGCACCAGCCATGAGCTGGCAACATGGCCCGACCCCTGTTCCAAGGACATTTGATATACCTCAGTGAGTCCTGAGGTGCCTTTTCACAAGCTCATTGACCTGCGCTTTCCTCAGCTACGGCACATCCAGCACTGTGTCTTCTACACACCACACCAATGGGTGCATGCAGATGGCCATGAAGCACCTGCACATTCACACCCCGCTGCTGGACAGTGAAAGAAATGATGTCTTACACTGAAATTTTACACAAAGCTAGATTTTGTTACATTCTTCCAATTTTGGAATTTGCAATGAGCCTGAATTTTGGGGAATATATGCCAAATGGATCATTAAATAAACTCCTACATAGGAAAACTGAATATCCTGATGTTACCTTCCATTGAGATTCTGCATCTTTCATGAGATTGCACTGGGTATAAATTACCTGCCCAATATGAATTCTCCTCTACTTCATCATGACTTGAAGACTCAAAATAACTTACTGGATAATGAATTTCATGTTAAGATTGCAGATTTTGGTTTATCAAAATGGCACATGATGTCCCTGTCAAAATCACGAAGAAGTAAATCTGCACCAGAAGGAGGAACAATTATCTATACACCACCTGAAAACTACGAACGAGTACAAAAATCAAGAGTCAGTGTTAAGCATGGTATATATAGCTATGCAGTTATCACATAGGAAGTCTCATCCAGAAAACAGCCTTTTGAGGAAGTCACCAATCCTTTGCAGATTATGTACAGTGTGTCATAAGGACATTGACCTGACACTAGTGAAGATTGTCATGATATACCTCAGTGAGCACTGATCTCTCTCAC
The DNA here is from genome assembly GCA_003508835.1 of Eonycteris spelaea. Taxonomy (NCBI): domain Eukaryota; kingdom Metazoa; phylum Chordata; class Mammalia; order Chiroptera; family Pteropodidae; genus Eonycteris; species Eonycteris spelaea. Next base: position 4,872 of record PUFA01000618.1, on the reverse strand, counting down.
AGAAGGCAGATGGACACAAAATCTAGATGAAAAGCTGTCCTTAAAATGTTTGATAAAACTTGAACCAGTCCCCGAGAACGCTTGAAGAGATAACTTTACTTTATGTTATACAACTAAAGAAAACAAAGTTACAGAGCATTTCAAGTACTATTCATATATCTGACAAGGAGAAAACAAAGTAATCTCTGAATGTGTCTCTAAATCATGGTCCACAGAAGGAATCATGTGGATTCTCTCAGCTCCATAAAAGTAGTGGTTCTCCTGGAACCTCAAGTCCCTGTCAGCTCCTCAAGACATTTTTTTTATCCAGAAAACTCAGGACTTCTGTATGCTGCACCACTATCCAGTAAATCACAGTTGGGATGGCAATGTGTCTGCGGCTCAGAGGATGAGATTCTGTGACCACTAGATGGGCCTATGCTCTTCAGCAATAATAAATCTACTCAAGGCTGAGGGAAATTCAGAGCAATTACAGCCTGGTGTGGCCCAACAGTGGATTCAGAGTAAAAGGACATTATGAGCTAGATGACAGAAGCCTGCCTTAACCAGTTGCTAGATGGTCCTCTGTCCAGGGACTTGATCATAAAAGAGGCTACGAATTCATTACCACCAAACCCACAAGGACTGCAAAAGTCAGGCAATTACTGGACAACACTGACATTCAAGGAGAAGAATTTGCCAAATTCATAGTACAAAAGTTGAAAGACAACAACAAATGGGTCTTCAGCCTTACCCAGAAATACTGACAGTTTTTGAATCATTATCTTAAATTTATTTTAAAATAAAAGCTTATAGGTAACACTTTTTCAAGAAGAAAAATCAGTTTATTAAAAGGTATTTTGTATCTCTGTTGCCTTGATCACACATTTTTTAACAAAATCCATGTAAGTATTAGAAGCTTAATGAAGTCTCTTCTTTAGGTAAACATTAGTCTCCCTCCATGAAATTACAGTATTTTTTCTGAATTAATATAGTTGAAAGTTTGCATTTTGCTACATAGTTCAATTTTTTAGTCTCTTTGGATAATTGAAATTATTTTTAAATGTAATAATTATATGCTTCTTGTACATACAAATGTCTTCAGGTGTCATGCATTTCTCCTGGAAGCCATTTTCACTTTCACTTACTTTGTGGATTATTTATTACTTGTCTAAAATGTGGTTTGGATTTTGAATTGTGCCCTTTTTTATACTTAAATCAGAGATAGTACAGCATTCTTTCTCCACAGTCCAGGTTTACACCCTCTCCAAAAGGTTGTTCATTAAACTCTGTTATTCAGAAAAAAAGATGAAAGCTCTAAAATAAATAATCTAACATTGTACCTCAAGGAACTAGAAAAAGGAGAACAAACTAGGTCCAAAGTTAGAAGAAGGAATGAAATAATTAAAGTAGAAATAAACAAAATACAGAACAGAAAAACAATAGAAAAAATTAATACTAACAGTTGTTACTTTTTAAAATACCAACAAAATCGGTAAAGCTTTAGCTACATTAACTAAAAGAAGATAATATTCTGATAAATAAAATCATAAATTAAAGGAGATATCATAACTGATGCCACAGAAATTAAAAGAATTATGAAAGACTACTATGAACAATTATATGCCAACAGATTAGATAACCTAGAAGAAATAAACTCCTAGAAATATACAACTTACCAAGACTGAATCATAAAGGATCAGAAAATCTGAACAGAACTATAACTACTAAGGAGATTGAATCAGTATCAAAAACCTCCCAAAAAAGAAAAGCCCGGAGCCAGATGGATTCATTTGTAAATTCTGTCAAACATTTAAAGAATTAACTTCTTTTAAAGAATTAACTTTAAGTCCATTCTTTAAGCTAATACTTAATTTAAAGAATTAACCTTATTCTTTTTGAAAACGTTTTGAAAGCAAATCCTTCTCAAACTCCTCCAAAACACTGAAAGGGAGGAAACAATTTTAAACTCATTTTGTGAGGCCATCACTACCCTGATATCAAAGCCAGAAGAAGACACTATAAGAAAAGAAAACTATAGGCAAATATCCCTGATGTATATAGATGCAAAAATCTTTAACAAAATATTAGCAAACCAAATTCAACAGCACATTAAAATTATCATACACCATGACCAAGTGGGATTTATGCCTGGGATGCAATGATGACTCTACATATGCACATCAATCAATGTGATACACTACATCAACAGAATGGAGGCAGAGAATCACATGATCATCTCAATAGATGCAGAAAAAGCATTTGACGCAGATCAACCTTTTCATGTTGAAAAGTTGAGTTCAACAAATTAAGAATAAAAGGAAATTACCTCAACATAATAAAAGCCATATATAAAAATGTACACAGATAACATCATACTCAATGGTGAAAAACTGAAAGATTTCCTCTAAGATCAGGAACAAGACAAGGATTCCCACTCTCTCCACTTCAGTTCCACATAGCAGGAATGTCCTAACGAGAACAATTATACAAGAAAAAGAAATAAAAGGTATTCAAATCAGAGAGTAAGAAGTAAAATTATCTCTGTATATGACATGACCTTATATGTAGGAAAACCCTAAAATTCCATAAAAATTTTCAGAACTATTAAATGCATTCAGCATATACTCTAAATATTAAGTCTTTACAGGATACAAAATTAACATATAAATATTGTTTGTTTCTATATACTAATAACACACTCTCTGAAAAGGAAATTTAGAAAACAACTCCATTTAAAATAGCATCAAAAAAGAAAAAATATTTATGAATAAATTTAACCAAGGAGGCAAACAACTTGTACACTGGAAATTACAAAACATTGATGAAAAGAATTTAAAGGCACAAATAAATGGAAAGATTATGTGTTCATGGATTGGAAGACAATATTGTTCAAATGTGCACACATTCCAAATAAATCCATACCTTCAATGTGATCCCTATTAAATTCTCGATGGAATTTTTTTACAGAAATAGGAAAAAAAAAACAGTCCTAAAATTCATATGGAACTATATAGGACCCCAAATAGCCAAAAGAATCTTGAGAAAGAAGAACAAAGTTAGAGACCTCACACTTTCTAATTTCAAAATATATTACAAAGTTACAGTAATCGAAACAGTATGGTACTTGCATATAGAGAGACCTGTAGATCAGTGGCATAGAACAGAGTACCCAGAAATAAACCCAAATATATATGGTCACAACAAGGGTGCCAGGAGCACACAATGGAGAAGGGATAGTGTCTTCAACAAATAGTATTGGGTAAACTGGATATTTACATGCAAAAGAATGAAATTAAATCTTTATCTTATGCTACACATAAAAATCAACTAAAAATTAAGACTTTAACATAAGACCTAAAACTATATGCCTAGAAGAAAACATAGGAGAAAAGTTTCACATAGGCCTTAGCACTGACTTTTTGGATATGATACCAAAAGAGCAGGCAATTAATGAAAAACAGACAAGAAGGACTATATCCAATTAAAAGCTCATGCACAGCAAAGTAAACAACAGAATCAAAAGGTAACCTATGGGATAGAAGAAAATTGGCAAACTATATATCTGATAAGGGGTTAATACTGAAAATATATAAGGAACTGCTACAACTCAACAACAACAACAACAACAACAAAACCAAATAACTGTTTTAAAATAGGCAAAGAATTTGAATAGACATTTTTCCAAAAGAAGACATGCAAATGGCAAGAGATATATGAAAATATGTTCAACATCACTAATCATCAGGGGAATGTAAATCAAAACCACAAGGAGGTATCATCTCACACTTGTTAGTATGGCCATTATAAAAAAAATAGAAAATAACAAGTGTTGACGAGGATGTGGATAAACTGGAAGTCTTGAGAACTGTTGGTGGGAATGAACTAATGGTGCAGCCACTACGGAAAACAGTATGGCGATTCCTTAAAAAATTAAAAATAGAACTACCATATGATCCAGTAATTCCACTTCTGGGTATTTATCCAAAAGAATTGAAATTGGGATCTTGAAGCGATATTTGCACTCCCATGTTCATTGCAGCATTTTCACAACAGCCAATAGGTAGAAATAACCTGTGTACTAGTGGATAAATGGATAAAGAAAGTGTGGCACATACGTACAATAGAATATCAGTCTGCCACATTAAAAGGAAATCCTGTCATATGCTACAACGTGGATGAACCTTAAAGACATAAGGCTAAGTGAAATAAAACAGTCAGAGAAGGTCAAACATTGTATCATTCCACTTACACAAGATATCTAAAGTAGTCAAACTCATAGAAATGGAAAGTGGAATGATGGTTGCTAAAAGCTGGGGGGCAGGGGAAATGGGGACTTGTTCAATGGGTATAGAATTTCAGTCATGCAAGATCAAAAGTTCTAGAGATTTGCTGTATAACATGTAACTATAGTTAACAATACTGTAATGTACAGTTAAAATTTAGTTGAGAGTAGTTCTCATATTATGTATTTTTACCATAAAAAATATGTGGCATGCAGCTAAACCACCATTGAGTGGGAAATTTATAGCACTAAATGCTTACTTTAGAAAAGAAGAAAAGTATCAAATTAAAAAAAAAAATCCTACCTTAAGAAACTAGAAAAAGGAAAGCAAAAAAAAAAAAAACCCAAAGCAAGCAGAAGGAAGGAAATTATAAAGATAACAGCAGAAATCAATGAGATGAAAACTGAGAAACAATAGAGAAAACCAATGGAATACAGAGCTGGTTCTTTGAAAATGTCAACAAAATAGACAAAACTCTAGCAAGACTGACACAAAAAGAAGAGAGAAGACACAAATTATTAATATAAGAATGAGACAGGAGATATCTCTAAAGACTCTGCAGACACCAAAAGGATAATAAAGGAATACTATAAACAAATCTATACCT